>CM064505.1:32027388-32105064 GCA_032716605.1 Paralithodes platypus | reverse complement strand
ACTTTAAATTATTCCTCTAAAATTTTAGACAAAATTAATCTTAACAGTCTTATTAATTCAAGAGAAAGTTAAGTCCATATTACCAGATGGTTGTAAGGATTTCAAACCATTAATAGTGTATTCATATGATGGACCTGTTGGGTCTATTATTTGTAATTATACTAAAGTTTTAGGAAATCTTTCAGATAATGATATTTTCAATAATAATAAATGCGTGTGTGAAAGAGTCATGGATATGCCAGCTAGCAGACGTGATGCACTAGCAAAGTTCATTTATAGTCCGATATGTCACATATTAACAGGTGATGTAGAACTAGTTAAACATTTTGCAAACGACAAATTAGCGGAGCTATGTCGTAAAGGGTTTAAATTTAGAATAGGTAGTAATAAAGTAACATGGGACATAATTTTAAAAGATATTGTTTTTTCAGTCAATAAATTAAAAGATAAATTGTTAAAAATTGCGTGCTGCAATGCGAGAGAACTAGAAGCATGGTCTAAATTATTAATTAAGTTAATTAGAAATAAAATTTTCTCGCTTAAAAATGAATTTAATCTTTCAGATTTTATAGACTATAATTATAATAAGCTTAAAGCTGATGTAATAATTTACATAAACATGTTGTAATCACTACAGTAGATAACAGCAGCAATAATTATAGCTTCACATGTAAGAAATTTTATCTTGAAAATATGAAAAAAGAATTAGGTATTAAGGGTAACATATTACGTAAAAATATTTGCGGTAATTCTGTTTATGAAATTCAAAATAATCTGAATATTGATAACTTAATCGATGAACATACCAAGAAAAATATAATATTTGATATTAAACTTTCTGATAAGAACAAGTGCATTGCAAAATTATACATGTTACCTAAATTTCATAAAAGACCTTATAAATATCGCTTTATTGCCGGAGCAAAATTTGCTACCACTAAAACTCTATCAGAACAAGTAGTAAAGTGCTTAAAATACATTAAAAGTACTCATAAAAGATATTGTAATACCATCATGAGAAGAACTGGCATTAACTATTATTGGAGTGTTGACAATTCGTTAGAAGTTATTGATAAAATAAATACCATGCCGAAAGTTACCTCGGTACATAGCTTCGACTTTTCAACTTTGTATACCAATTTGCCTTTAGATTTAGTATATTCAGAGCTTTGCTTTATTATAGATTTGCACTTTGACAGGTTCGTTAGGAATGGTAATTATTTCATAAATGTTTATACATATTTTAATAATGCATCACTTAGCTCTACTCCCACTAGTTCTGTATATTTTGATAGAACTAAACTTAAAGATGCCCTTAAATTCCTCCTTTTCAATACTTATGTTAGATTCGGGCCGTACATTTTCAAACAAATATTAGGAATTCCTATGGGTGGAAATGCTAGCCCTTTAATTGCAGACTTATTCTTGCTTGCTTTAGAATTTAAATATATAAAAGACTTAGTTGACAGTAGCAAGAAAAATAAAATTCCAGAAAAATTAGCACTTGCTAAACTGTTAAGTAATAATAGTAGATATATTGATGATATTCTTGTTTGCAATTTGTTAAATTTTAATCAAGTTGCTAACCTTATTTACCCTAATTCTATTCCCCTCACACAATGTAACGTAAATTATAAAGTTGAAAATGTTCTTGATATAAATATAGAGATTGTTAATGAACAGTGCATACTTAAAGTATATCACAAAGTTGATGATTTTAATTTTAACGTAATAAACTTTCCTTTCCCTAGTAGTAATATCGATAGTAAAATCACTTATAATTGTTTTTATTCCCAATTAATAAGATTTTGTAAAATCTGCACTAAAGTAGATGACTTTTGGGCTAGAGCTAGGTTACTATACAGACTCTTAGTGGACAGAGGTTTTGAGGCAAGTAAATTGTTCCATAAATTTAATCTTTTTAGGGTCAATTATTGTGACTGTATTCTAAAATTTGACATCAATAATTTTAATCAAGCATTTTTAACTTGAAGTTTCTTGTATAACCTCTGCTTACTTTTTGTCTGTATTTATTGTTTATCTTTTTCTTTTTCTTTTTCTATTATTATTATTATTAATATTGATGATTTTTTAAATTTATTGTTCTTGTTAAAAGAGTACTCTTTGTTTAAATCTGTTGTTACTTCATATTTTGCAATTATTTCTCTTTATATTATATGAATTCATTGTCGATAGTATCAATTGCTTACTTTTGCGATTTCCTTAGTTTATTTGTGCTATAAATGTAGGTTATTTGTAGGGTAGTTATTGATAGGGGTCACTTGAGGCATGCTATGCTTACAGGTACCTACCCGATAGCACTATCGTTAGTGAGTGCTGTACTGTATTTTATATATTATTTTGTAATAGTATAGATATCTTATCAATATTTGTATTTTTTACTATTGTTAATGTCTTGTCATGTTGGAAATTTGATTTTAAATAATATTTTGACATTTAACATGTAGTTTCTTTATTCATGCAGAGTTTAGTAAAATTTGCCAGAACGTCCCGGACTTCCCAAACTTGACTACTTCCTTTAACGTGACGATAGTGCGTTGTTATATGTGCGATTGGTTTGCTTGGGAAACAGATTAACTTGCTCATGTAGTGATGTACACCCTATGTGGTGGATTGTGTTCTTTTATTTAATAATTTTCATTTTAGTAAGCGTTGTTTCCACATAGCGATTTTGATAATTTAATTTGACTTTATATTGTCCTTGTCCCAATTTTGGTTTGTTTAGTTTGCAAGTTTTACATTTTAATTTTAGGAGTAACCGGCCTTTGGCCGGCACATTTTTCTACCGAAAAATTTACAAATAAATCTTGAAAGGAGATCTATTTTTTTTTTTTTTTCTCAGCTTGATGGAGGTCTAGGAAGGAAACTAAAAGCATAATAAAAAGATACATAAATGAACAAATATATACCCCTTAGTTAAGGGGTTCTGGTCATTGATTGTCACGAAACCTAACCCCTTGAGATTTCATGACGCGTTTTGGCCGTTTATTCTGGCTATCATTAGACGATTTTATGCAACTTAGGAAGGAATCTGTGGGTGTTAAAAGGATAAAGACGGTCTCAATCAACCCTCTGACTTCCATATACCTTTTCTAATCTAAGTAAAATCGTGAAGTAATAGCCAGAAAGCAGAAAAGAAAAAGTCGACACCTACATGGCACGAAAGGTCATATAATCGCCAAACTAATTGGGTGATTGTCTCAAAATCTCAATACTAATGGGGCTAATCATGAAGGAGAAGGGGGTCCAGAGCAGTCCCTTAAGGGGAGATATCCACTTGAGGGACTTTTTTCTTGACCCCTTTCTCCCTCATGTTTAGCCCCATTGATTTTAAGACGTTTGCCCCATTAGTTTGGTGATTTTTAAGAATTTCCGCCCCATTCTGTCAATTTTAAGACCTTTCGTGCCATTTAGGTGTCGATTTTATCCTGGCGAGCGATAGCGAGCCTGTAATTTAAGAGTAATCGGCCTTCGGCCGGGACATTTTTCTACCGAAAAATATACAAATTTATCTTGAAAGGGGGTCAAGGGGGTGAAATTTTAAGATTGCTGGAGGAGTAGGAAACAAACTAGAAACCTCCCCTTAAGTTGCCTCTTATCCCTTCCTTCGCTAGTTGTTGTTTTATTCACTAGTACAGTATTAACTCCCTTGACTGCGTTACATGGGGTTTTAGTTACATACTGTGTTATGTTGTATACAGTAGCTTCTTTTTTCTCTTACATGTAGATATATAGCTTCATTTTCACATATACATAAATGTGTCGTTAACTTTCATATATACCGTATATATATATATATACTGTATATATATCGTACTGTATATATCAAAAATATGAAAACAAAATATATATATAATAATAAAGATAAGCCTATATGAAGAGACCTATTCCCCCAATTTGTATACACTGTCCCTATTTGTTCTTCCTTAATTATCCAGCCGTCCCCATCTAATGACCCTCCACAGTGTGGATACAATCAATTAGCCACACATTAATTACCTCACATTAATTGGTGCTGTTAATTCAATCTGTAACGAGCAGCTGTGTGCCAAGGTCGTCCCTGCTCCTTCTGAGAGACCCTTGAGAAGCAGGGATTGGACTTATTAACCCCTACAGTACCTTTGACGTCCTTTTCATTATATTCTGGCAACTAATAACGATTTTAGCTAGCTTAGGAAGGAATGGAAGATGAAAGGCTTACAAAGAGAATATGTGAGTTAGATACAAGGGGAGATAGAAGGGCAGGAAGACCCCCATTGAGATGGAGAGACTGTGTAAGGCAAGCTTTGGTTGATAGAGGAATGACTATAGATCAGGCAAGACAAGTGGCAATAAACAGGAATGAATGGAGAATGCTTGTGAATAGATGAGTGAACACGTGGTCATTTTGGAGCGCAAGTTGGACTAGATAATAGCCCATCAGGCGCCTTGCCCAGGGAGACTATTAATATGAAGGGTGCGCATGGAAGTGTGGTGGGCGGGCTTGCGGTGGTAGGGCTTCGATGCATGTCTGCCTGCCGAGATCGGAACCTCTCCGGGTGGTCGGGGTGACCCTGGTCTCTGGGTCTTCTCCTGGATGACCTAGATGTGTGTGAATTTGTGTTTTGTTTTCGTGTGTTCGTTGTTTTCTGTTGTGTTTCGTGTTGTCGCTGTTCTTGCTCTGTCTTGAGTCGGCTACTCCCCCCCCCCCAAAAAAAAAAAGGAAAAGTGGGGATTGAACCTAGATAGATAAATAGGAAGGATGTCTACCAATTAATAGGCTACAGACTATATCCATTAATCCTTATAGCTACCATATAACCTTCCTAAGCTTCATAAAATCAAATACAAAAAAAAAACACGTCGCCGGTACTGTAGTGGTTAACCCCTTCTGTACCGGCGCCGTCTTTTCCATTTTATTCTTGCTATATGTTGACGATTTTGTGCAGTTTCAGAAGGATCTGTGGTAGTGATCCGTATAAAGTGAGATAGTTAATTTGCTAAAGGCCCTTTTTAAACCGAGTACAATCGTCTAATAATAATAGGTAGAAGAAAGTTAAAAGGACGCCACTGGTTCTGAAAGAACATAAGAACATAAGAAAATGGGAGTCTGCAGAAAGCCGATTGGCCTAAGCAAGGCAGATCCCTGTCCCACACAACCCCAATTACAAAGCCCAATTATAGGCTCAACACTCTAATACCCTGAGGATCATCTTACCAAACCGGTTAGAGATTAACGCAGGATTACGGGGGTCTGCAGAGCGCTGATTGGCCCAACCCGGCTGATCCCCCTTCACACCCAACCCTTCTCGTCCATATGCTTATCCAATTTTTTCTTAAAGCTCCCTATCGTTCTTGATCCCACTATATCACTTGGTAGCCTATTCCACCCATCTACAACTCTGTTACCAAACCAATATTTGCCTATATCTTTTCTGAAACGAAATTTATCTAATTTGAAACCATTGGTACGAGTTCTTTCGCTATCACTGAGCTTTAGTACATTTGTCATGTCCACTTTGTTAATCCCACTAACCCACTTGAACACCTCTATCATATCCCCTCTAACTCTGCGTCTGTCTCTCTAACGAATGTAAACCTAATTTCTTCAACCTTTCTTCATACGGAAAATTTCTAATATTATGGATCATTTTTGTCATTCTACGCTGAATTCTCTCCAATGAATCTATGTCCATTCTGTAATAAGGACACCAAAATTGGACAGCATAATCCATATGGGGTCTCACTAATGACAAGTAAAGTTTTAAGATAACATCAGCAGTTCTGTTACTCACACTCCTAGAGATGAACCCGAGAATCCTGTTTGCCTTATTACGAACGCTTATACACTGTTTTCTAGGCTTCAAATCATTGCTAACAAACACACCTAGATCTTTCTCGCAGTCTGAATTTTCTAATTCTAAATTAGCTAGTTTATATTTAACATTTGTTTGCATCTTCCCTATCTTTAATACCTTGCATTTGTCAATGTTAAACTTCATCTGCCAATTTACTGACCATTCATGTAAGGTATCTAGATCCCTTTGGAGGCACTCTATATCGCTATCTGAATCAATTGATCTCCCCATTTTAGTATCGTCTGCGAATTTACTTATCCTACTAGTTATACCTAAATCTAGGTCATTTATGTATATAAGAAACAACAGGGGACCTAATACCGATCCCTGGGGGACACCACTTTTGACTGCTCCCCACTCTGACTTGGTACCATTTATGCTGACTCTCTGTTTCCTACCAATTAGCCATGACCTAATCCATCCAACAACGACCCTCCTATTCCATGTGCCTCAACCTTTCTCATCAATCTCTCATGAGGGACTCTGTCGAAAGCTTTACTGAAATCTAAATATATAATATCATATGACTTGTCACTATCTACTGCTTCATATACCTCTGAGAAAAAGCTAAGCAAATTAGTAAGGCACGAACGTCCCTGAGTGAATCCATGCTGAGAAGAATTTATTAAGTTAAATTTTACTAAGTGGCTTCTAATTTTCCTAGCAATAATACTCTAGCAACTTTCCTATGATTGATGTGAGACTAATGGGACGGTAATTGGATGCTATCGATTTATCACCTTTTTTGAAGATCGGAACTACATTTGCAAGCTTCCAAGCTTCTGGAACTAAACCTGTTTCTAATGACTTGTTAAATATAAATGCTAATGGACTACTTAACTCATCTCTGCATTCTTTTAATACTCTAGCATATACCTCGTCAGGACCAGGCGATTTTTGAGGTTTCAGTCTGTCAATTTCCTTAAGCACATCATTTCTACTTATACTAACTGTACTTAACATTTTCTATACTATCACTATATACCATATTGACTTCTGGAATCTGTGCCAAATTTTCATTAGTGAAAACGGAAAGAAACTGACTATTTAATGTACTGCACATTTCTAAATCATTTTCTGTTATTTCTCCTATTGAAGTTTTTAGGGGGCCTATTACATCTCTAACTTTAGATTTATATAGTTGGTAAAAAGCTTTAGGGTTATTTTTTGAGTCGCTGGCTATCCTTATTTCATAATTTCTTTTTGCTTTCCTGATTTCCTTTTTGACCTGTCTTGATAGAGTCTGATAGTATATATGTAAATGATTTTCACCTTTCTTTATTTTTCGATATATTCCTTTCTTTTTTCCTATAAGATCTATTAGCTTATTAGTCATCCATTTTGGTTGGTTCTGCGTCGATCTAAATCTTCTTTTAGGGATATATTTATTTTGAGCATTGTGGAGTGAAGCAATAAACTGGTTATATGTAGGTGGCAAGTTTAACTCTGGCATATCCTGACTTAATCGCTTAACAATAGGGTCCACCCTTAAGTCTCTTCTTAGCCCACCATAATCGGCTTTTCTGAAATCTGGGATAAGTGTCGTATTCTCTTTAGCATTCCCTGTCCATTGTATATTAAAATAAATAGATTTATGATCGCTATTTCCTAGGTGGTCACCAATCTCTACATTATTTATGTAGTAACAATTGACCACTTGCGAGTTTCAGGCTATAAGGAAGTTGGAGCCGTAAAGAATGATATACAATAGATAAACAATAATAATGTAAGTTTCTGATGAATAAAAAGTATGATGATTTAGGTTTTATGTATTTATGAATGTACTATGGCCATGTTTAAGCTGGTAATTCTGTTAAATATTGATGTCTACAGCTCCAACTTCCTTATAGACCGAAACTCGCAAGTGGTCAATTGATTAGCATAACGTCAAGTGGAGGACTTTGAAAAGTTTGGGTTGTGTTTATTCGACAAGAGATTGTTTTTATATATTTGTTTTGGGGTTTCACAGTTCTTGGATTACTGTTGATTAATTATGTTCTCATCCACAATAATCTGATTATGTTTGGGTATATGTATTTGGGTATATGTATTTATTTGCTTATATACTGTATGTTATATAGTGTTGGGTATATGTATTTATTTACTTATATACTGTATGTTATAGTGTTGGGTATATGTATTTATTTACTTATATACTGTATGTTATAGTGTTGGGTATATGTATTTATTTACTTATATACTGTATGTTATAGTGTTGGGTATATGTATTTATTTACTTATATACTGTATGTTATAGTGTTGGGTATATGTATTTATTTACTTATATACTGTATGTTATAGTGTTGGGTATATGTATTTACTTACTTATATACTGTATGTTATAGTGTTGGGTATATGTATCTATTTGCTTATATACTGTATGTTATAGTGTTGGGTATATGTATTTATTTATATGGCGTTTTACTTTATATCAAAGAAAGTCTTAACCCTACCCTCTTGTCAAAACCTCAAATTGTGAACGTCGACGCATCTTTTGTGCTAATAAAGAATAATAAAGGTACAAAAATAATACTTGCATTAATATACAGACCTCCAGCTCAATCAGTGCAAACTGACCGAGAAATTTACGAACAAATTGCAGATGTAAGTAACTCACAAGATACCGTAATTTTTGGTGACTTTAATTTACCTGTGACCAAGTGGGGGGATACTCTTACTTCACACTCCAGACATGACTTGTATACGAACTTGCAAGAGAGTTCGCTTTATCAATTTGTTGGAACGCCGACCCGTGGTAATAACGTTCTTGACATTGTACTTGCAACAAAAGAAGAATTAATAGAGAATTTGAATGTTGGTGATGAATTCAGTAACAGCGACCATCGTACGATAACTTTCACTTTAAAGTTTACTAGTAACGAACCAAATAGTAGCAACGAAAAAATCCCTAATTTCAAGAAAGCAAACTTCCATAAACTTAGAGCTATGTTTAAAGAAACTGACTGGAGCTTTTTAATTCACAATAACGACATAAATACATCTTGGAAGTTATTCGAAGCCACTTACCTAAAAGCAGTGCAAGACTGCATACCATCGAAAACTCGGCGTCCAGGCCATAATAATAAGCCCAAATGGTGGAATAAAGATATTTCAAACTGCCTGCTTGCTAAAAAATTTGCTAATGATAGATTAAAATCCTCACAAAATGACGAAGAAACGGCTGAAATTTGTAGAGCTACGACGCAAAGCCAAAAAGTTAATTAAGCAAAGTAAAAAGACCTTAGAGTTACATATTGCGAATCAAAGTAAAACAAACCCGAAAGAATTCTATAGTTAAAAGAAAAAAGTCGTTACTTCAACTGTTGGACCGTTAGTCGATGAAAATGGAGAATACACCAAAGACGAAGAACAAATGAGTAATGCCCTCAATACCTTCTTTGCATCAGTTTTTACAACAGAAGACCTCAGTGATATCCCTACACCATCGCCGATTCAGATTGATAATTCAGATGTTTCTAAGCAATATCACCGTTACAGAGAGAGAAGTATTGAATTGTTTAGATAAACTCAAGGTAAATAAAACGCCTGGACCTGATACAATCTCGCCTAGAGTTCTAAAGGAAGCTAAGGATGAGCTCTCTAAACCACTGACATTACTATTCAATAAATCCTTGCAGTCTGGAACTATGCCCGATCAGTGGAAGCTAGCCAACGTAACACCGATATTCAAAAAAGGCAGCAAATCCCTACCCAGTAACTATCGTCCAATTAGCTTAACCTCAGTTGTATGTAAAATGCTAGAAACGGTCATACGAGACAGACTCGTAAATCACTTAGAGGAAAATAACATACTTAAAGATACTCAACACGGCTTTCGTAAAAAACGTTCCTGTTTAACAAACCTCTTAGACTTCTTCCACGATATCCTCAACCTCTACGATGAGAGTAAAGCTGTAGATATTATATACCTTGATTTTCAAAAGGCCTTTGACAAAGTTCCCCACAAACGTTTACTGCTAAAACTAAAAGCGCATGGAATACAAGACGGTGTGTTGAAATGGATAGAAAATTGGCTCAGCGACAGAAAGCAAAGAGTAGTCATAAACGGTAAGGCATCAAAATGGACCAATGTAAGTAGCGGGGTACCCCAAGGATCGGTACTAGGACCAATTCTCTTTCTAATTTACATCAACGACATAGATGAGGGTCTCACCTGTACAATCTCAAAATTTGCTGACGATACAAAAATTGCAAATAGCGTACTCTCAAAAGAACAAGTTGACGATATGCAACACAATCTAGATAAATTGTCATGTTGGGCCCAAATTTGGCAAATGAGTTTCAATGCGGATAAATGTAAAGTACTACATATCGGATACCTAAATGAGAAAGCAAACTATTCGATGAATGGCACTCAGCTTAAGAATGTAAACAGAGAAACCGATCTGGGAGTAACAATATCGAGTAACCTAAAAACCGAGTCAACAATGTTCAGAAGTTGTTAAGAAGGCAAACAAAATAATTGGCTTTATAGGCAGGTCATTTGAGCATAAATCCAAAGAAGTTATCCTAACCCTTTACAATTCATTAGTCCGCCCTCTTCTGGAATACTGCGTTCAATCCTGGTGCCCTTATTACCAAAAAGATATAAACAAGCTAGAAAACGAGTTCAACGTAGAGTTACCAAAATTATACCTAGCCTAAAGAACAAACCATACGAAGAGCGTCTTAGAGAATTAAATCTATTTCCTTTAACCCAGCGCAGATTAAGAGGTGACTTAATTCAAGTGTTCAAAATCATCAAAGGCATCGACAATATGAACTGTAGTAAGTACTTCACTATCGACCAATCTAATTACACGCGGGGAAACGGTTGCAAAATTATTGGTAAATCTTTTAACTCACACGAATCTAAGAATTTCTTCTTCAATCGAGTTGTCAACTTGTGGAATGGGCTTCCCCGAAACGTTATAGACTGCATCACCGTTGATTCATTTAAACTCCGCCTAGACAAATATCTCGCATCAAACCCGCGACTGACTGCGTTTGTAAATGAATAACTTTATTTTATCCCCCCCTCAGTTACTAACCCATCTGTCCCCTACTAACTTCCTAATCCTGCCACGGACATTAGTTCCAGGGCAGTAATTCCCTTTCCAATGTTCCCTTACCCACTCTAAACAACTGTTTGGACACTTGATCCTCAGTGTTTTGGAGGACAAGCAACCTAGAAGGGTCACTAGATCTGTTGTTGCTTGATTTCCTTTGTACTTTGTACTCCTTTGTACTTATATACTGTATGTTATAGTGTTGGGTATATGTATTTACTTACTTATATACTGTATGTTATAGTGTTGGGTATATGTATTTATTTACTTATATACTGTATGTTATAGTGTTGGGTATATGTATTTACTTACTTATATACTGTATGTTATAGTGTTGGGTATATGTATGTATTTACTTATATACTGTATGTTATAGTGTTGGGTATATGTATTTACTTATATACTGTATGTTATAGTGTTGGGTCTATGTATTTACTTATGTATACTGTATGTATAGTGTTGGGTATATTTATTTACTTGTATACTGTATGTTATAGTGTTGGGTATATGTATTTACTTACTTGTATACTGTATGTTATAGTGTTGGGTATATGTATTTATTTACTTATATACTGTATGTTATAGTGTTGGGTATATGTATTTACTTACTTATATACTGTATGTTATAGTGTTGGGTATATGTATTTATTTACTTATATACTGTATGTTATAGTGTTGGGTATATGTATTTACTTACTTATATACTGTATGTTATAGTGTTGGGTATATGTATTTATTTACTTATATACTGTATGTTATAGTTTCCTCGCTAGACCTTCATCAAGCTTAAAAAAAACACCCCATAATATGTACATTTGTCGGTAGAAAAATATGGCGGCCAAAGGCCGGTTCCTCCTAGAATTACAGGCTCGCTATCGCTCGCCAGGAGAAAGTGGACACCTAAATGACACGAAAGGTCTTAAAATCACCAAGCAAATAGAGCGAACTTATAATTTCAAAATGAATGGGGCTAAACATAATGAAGAAGGGTGTCCACATAACGCCCTCCTTGTTGACCTAGCTGGCCTGCTGTCTGTCTGTTTGTCTGGTGACCTGGCTCCGTTACTAGGCCGAGACCGCTTTTCTTCTTTAGGGGGGTCACCTGCTTTCTTTGTTCTCTCTCCTTTTCTCTCTTTCTCTGGCTTGTATCCATTCGACCCCATTCAGCCAACTGTTTTAAGACGTTTATCCCCATTCAGGTGTCGATTTCTTCCTGGTGAGCGATAGCGAGCCAGCATTGTATGGAGAAATGTTTCTATCGAAAAATGTACATAATTAACTTGCTGTCAAAAAATATATATATATGCTGGCTCGCTACCACTCGCCAGGAAAATATTGACACCTGGATGGGGATAAACGTCTTAAAGCAATAGGCTGAATGGGGCCGAATGGATACAAGCCAGAGAGAGAGGGAGAGAAAGATAAAAAAAACGCGAGGATGGGAGGCTTAACCCTTTCAAGAGGCAATACGCGCTTCTTGTCTCATTTCGGACTGTTATTGGACGATTTTATTCAGACTAGGAAGGATATACCGGTATGGATGTCAGAGGGCTAATCCTTACAGTACCGGCGACGTCTTTTATTACAGCTGCATGTAGACGATTTCATGAAGCTTAGGAAGGATATATGGTAGCTAAAAGGATGAATTGAGATAGTCTGTAATCCATTACCGGGTAGACATCTTTCCTAAGCTGAATAAAAGCGTCTAGTAGTTGCCAGAATATAATGAAAAGGACGTCACCGGTACTGAATGGGCAAATTGGAATACTCTTTTTACCCTTTTTATGACCGCAGATCCTTCCTAACCTGTATAAAATCGTCTACTGATAGCCAGAATAGACTGTTAACCCATACAGTACCGGTGACATCCTTTTCTTTATATTGTGGCAACTAGTAGACGATTTTATTCAGATTAGGAAGGACCTGTAGCACTAATAAGGCTTCAAACTGTCTCAACCAACCCTTTTAACTACCACAGATCCTTCCTAAGCTGCCTAATATCGTCTAAATATAGGTAGAATAAACAATCACACACGTCGCTGAGACTCAGAGGGTTAAAACGCAGCATGATCCTCAAATGGTTAATGTTTGGTATACAAAGAGTCTGAACAAGTTATATCGGATCATTGGGTGTATTTGGTAGTAATGTTCCTTTGTTAACCCCTTCTGTACCGGTAACGTCCTTTTAACTTTATTCTGGCTACTATTAGACGATTGTGTTAAGTTTATAAAGGACCTCCAGCAATTAACAGGCTTTGAACTGTCTCACTTAACCCTTTTTACTGCCACAGATTCTTCTTAAGCTGCACAAAATCGTTTAAATATAGGTAGAATATACTGTAATTAAAAAGACGTCGCCGGTACAGAAGGGGTTAATGGTGTGAGTTGGGTCTATTACTACCAATATACCTCTAAATAGGTATTTTGTTGTGGACACTTCATATATCCTTGTCATGCCCGTATAATGTATTCAAGTACAGTCACTTTTAAAAAATCGTGGACCCCTTACGTTTTTCTTTATGCAATTATAACTATGTGGATTGATTTTCGGATGGAACTTGCTTTTCAATTTAAAGGGTATATATTATTTTGTAGTTGATGTATAGAAATTAATATTCATAAATTCGTTTCCGGGCAACAATATCTCCAACACCACCTCCACCAATACCTCCAACACCTTATCCACCAATACTTGAGAACATGTTTCCAGCACCACCTTCACCAATACCTCCAACACCACCCCCAATACCGGTACTATTACCATCTTCAATACCACCAACAATAACAACAACAAAATACCACCACCACCAACAATAACAACACCAACCCCAACAATAACAACAACAAAATACCACCACCACCACCACCAACAATAACACCACCACCAACAATAACACCACCACCACCAACAATAACACCACCCCAACAATAAAACCACCACCAACAACAATACCACCACCACCAACAACAACACTAACAATACCACCACCACCACCAATAATAACACTACCACCCTGACCACCACCATCACCTGCTGCTGCCTACAGAAATAACATACTATGGAGAACGAATATACAGCAGCTGTCCTCTTGACGTGAACTCCTCCCCCTATTTCACTCTAGGTACAGAACAGTAATGGAGGGGTATAGGAATGGCCTTTGTTGCCTCCGTCGGGAACTGACGAAAGGCTAATTACCGTTCGCCTCCCTCTTGTTATTGTTGTTGTGCTTTTGCTTGTTGGACTGGATCAGCTGAAAGAGTTATCAGGGGGGTATAGACTAGGCAGGAGAAGGGTTTGGAGCGGCTGGGTGATTGACATATTTCGACGGAGGTCTTCGGTGTTTTGCAACGTTTGTTTAGGCTTCAAGTCCTCGGGTTTTTCTAACATTCGTAAGCAGCTTAGATCTGAAAATGAGTCACAACTTTATCTCTGACAGAGTTAGTATACAAACTAGAAACTGCAGTTTACCGATGAGTAAACATTAATTTTGACTATTTAGATAATTACTTGATTTCTTGATTTTTCTTAAGTTTTGTTTTTGCGATTGTGACCACCTATTTACCAAGTATTCTTTGTTTGTGGTGAAAAAGGCTGATTTCTATTATGTGATGTGTGCATGTATTTTCTTGTATGATGCCTGAGTGTGCAAAAGAGAGAGAAAGAGCGAGTGAGTGAGAGTTATTTTAAGATCAAGAGAGTTTAAGTTAGTGTGTTAGTGACTGCGATCTCCAATGAAATACGAAAAACCTCATGTTTGTAAGTGTGTGTGTGTGTGTGTGTGTGTGTGTGTGTGTGTGTGTGAGTGTGTGTGTGTGTGTGTGTGTGTGTGTGTGTGTGTGTACAAGTGTGCGTGTTTTGTTCCTGTGTTCGTGTGTGTTCTCGCGTGTGTTATGTTCACAAGTAGTAAGAAGCGACTGGGCGACCTCAACGCTCCAAAATAAAGTGATCCATCATACCCCTGACCTGCGTCCCATTGTACTGAGAGAGAGAGAGAGAGAGAGAGAGAGAGAGAGAGAGAGAGAGAGAGAGAGAGAGAGAGAGAGAGAGTTACAAGATATAGTTAGCTAGACCTTGCGTTCCATTTCAGGGAGATACCGATTGTGAACATGTATATAAATAATTTGTATAATGCAGTACTCCATTACAAAGTGCGCATAACACTAAATGAGAGAGAGAAACAGAGAGATTTACATACATTTACGTATGTACACTGATCACACAGATTTTATGACCCATGGGAGGTGGTCATATTTTGATTTATATGTAGATAGGAGAACCCCTAATAAAGAACATTTGAAGAAGAGGATAGCACAGTAGAGGGAGAGTGAAACAGACATTGATACACAAACCACACAGGATCATTTAGTCCCAACGAGGTAGTCTGGCCTAATAATATAAGGCAGTTGAGCCATAAACCGTATATATTAATAAAGGGAGAGAGAGAGAGAGAGACAGAGAGAGAGAGAGAGAGAGAGATGGGGGGGGGGTGATTTAGAGTGAGAGTGAGTTACATAGATGCTCAAACTGCACAGACCTTGCCTCACTACTATACTCGTTTTCAGCTACTCAGAAAATACCGGTCCACCTATATGCCAACAATTCCAGCTGATTGGTTCTTGCAACCGTGTCCAATGTCTCGTCTTGTAGTAATTATATATTCTTAACAAAAAATATACATAATCACGGTCTCACAAGTCAATCAGCGGGAACTATGCCATTTATGAGTCGCTGAAACCGCGTATAGGCAGTCCGGACGTATTTCTAACATACAGTAAAATTGGAGACTAAATGGAAGGTAAAGAGAGCAAAGCAAAAGGCTCTCTCTCTCTCTCTCTCTCTCTCTCTCTCTCTCTCTCTCTCTCTCTCTCTCTCTCTCTCTCTCTCTCTCTCTCTCTCTCTCCAAAGGAGTATAAAGAAAATCAAGCAACAACAGATCTAGTGACCCTTCTAGGCTGCTTGTCCTCCAACACACTGAGGATCAAGTGTCCAAACAGTGGTTTAGAGGGGGTAAGGGAACATTGGAAAGGGAACTACTGCCCTGGAACTAATGTCCGTGGCAGTGCTAGGAAGTTAGTAGGGGACATATGGGTTAGTAACTGAGGGGAGGATAAAATAAAGTTATTAATTTACAAACGCAGTCAGTCGCGGGTTTGATGCGAGATATTTGTCCAGGCGGAGTTTAAATGAATCAACGGTGCTGCAGTCTATAACATCTCGGGGAAGCCCATTCCACAAGTTGACAACTCGATTGAAGAAGAAATTCTTAGATTCGTGTGAGTTAAAAGATTTACCTATAATTTTGCATCCGTTTCCCCGCGTGTAATTAGCTTGGTCGATAGTGAAGTACTTACTACAGTTCATATTGTCGATGCCTCTGATGATTTTGAACACTTGAATTAAGTCACCTCTTAATCTGCGCTGGGTTAAAGGAAATAGGTTAATTCTCTAAGACTCTTCGTATGGTTTGTTCTTTAGGCTAGGTATCATTTTGGTAACTCTACGTTGAACTCGTTCTAGCTTGTTTATGTCTTTTTGGTAATAAGGGCACCAGCATTGAACGCAGTATTCCAGAAGAGGGCGGACTAAGGAATTGTAAAGGGTTAGGATAACGTCTTTGGATTTATGCTCAAATGACCTGCCTATAAAGCCAATTATTTTGTTTGCCTTCTTAACAACTTCTGAACATTGTTGACTCGGTTTTAGGTTACTCGATATTGTTACTCCCAGATCGGTTTCTCTGTTTACATTCTTAAGCTCTCTCTCTCTCTCTCTCTCTCTCTCTCTCTCTCTCTCTCTCTCTCTCTTTCACTCTCTCTCTTTCAGACTGTCTGCTTGCTAAAAAAAATTCTAATGATAGATTAAAATCCTCACAAAATGACGAAGAACGGGTGAAATTTGTAGAGCTACGACGCAAAGCCAAAAAGTTAATTAAGCAAAGTAAAAAGACCCTGGAGTTACATGTTGCGAATCAAAGTAAAACAAACCTGAAAGAATTCTATAGTTATATCAGAAAGAAAAGGTAGTTACTTCAACTGTTGGACCTTTAGTCGATGAAAATGGAGAATACACCAAAGACGAAGTACAAATGAGTAATGCCCTCAATACCTTCTTTGCATCAGTTTTTACAACCGAAGACCTCAGTGATATCCCTACACCATCGCCGATTCAGATTGATAATTCAGATGTTCTAAGTAATATCACCGTTACAGAGAGAGAAGTATTGAATTGTTTAGATAAACTCAAGGTAAATACAACGCCTGGACCTGATACAATCTCGCCTAGAGTTCTAAAGGAAGCTAAGGATGAGCTCTCCAAACCACTGACATTGCTATTCAATGAATCCTTGCAGTCTGGGACTATGCCTGATCAGTGGAAGCTAGCCAACGTAACACCGATATTCAAAAAAGGCAGCAAATCCCTACCCAGTAACTATCGTCCGATTAGCTTAACCTCAATTGTATGTAAAATGCTAGAAACGGTCATAAGAGACAGACTCGTAAATCACTTAGAGGCAAATAACTTACTTAAAGATACTCAACACGGCTTTCGTAAAAAACGTTCCTGTTTAACAAACCTCTTAGACTTCTTCCACGATATCCTCAACCTCTACGATGAGAGTAAAGCTGTAGATATTATATACCTTGATTTTCAAAAGGCCTTTGACAAAGTTCCCCACAAACGTTTACTGGTAAAACTAAAAGCGCATGGAATACAAGACGGTGTGTTGAAATGGATAGAAAATTGGCTCAGCGACAGAAAGCAAAGAGTAGTCATAAACGGTAAGGCATCTAAATGGACCAATGTAAGTAGCGGGGTACCCCAGGGATCGGTACTAGGACCAATTCTCTTTCTAATTTACATCAACGACATAGATGAGGGTCTCACCTGTACAATCTCAAAATTTGCTGACGATACAAAAATTGCAAATAGCGTACTCTCAAAAGAACAAGTTGACGATATGCAACACAATCTAGATAAATTGTCATGTTGGGCCCAAATTTGGCAAATGAGTTACAATGTGGATAAATGTAAAGTACTATATCGGATACCTAAATGAGAAAGCAAACTATTCGATGAATGGCACTCAGCTTAAGAATGTAAACAGAGAAACCGATCTGGGAGTAACAATATCGAGTAACCTAAAACCGAGTCAACAATGTTCAGAAGTTGTTAAGAAGGCAAACAAAATAATTGGCTTTATAGGCAGGTCATTTGAGCATAAATCCAAAGAAGTTATCCTAACCCTTTACAATTCCTTAGTCCGCCCTCTTCTGGAATACTGCGTTCAATCCTGGTGCCCTTATTACCAAAAAGATATAAACAAGCTAGAACGAGTTCAACGTAGAGTTACCAAAATGATACCTAGCCTAAAGAACAAACCATACGAAGAGCGTCTTAGATAATTAAATATATTTCCTTTAACCCAGCGCAGATTAAGAGGTGACTTAATTCAAGTGATCAAAATCATCAAAGGCATCGACAATATGAACTGTAGTAAGTACTTCACTATCGACCAATCTAATTACACGCGGGGAAACGGTTGCAAAATTATTGGTAAATCTTTTAACTCGCACGAATCTAAGAATTTCTTCTTCAATCGAGTTGTCAACTTGTGGAATGGGCTTCCCCGAGACGTTATAGACTGCAGCACCGTTGATTCATTTAAACTCCGCTTAGACACATATCTCGCATGAAACCCGCGACTGACTGCGTTTGTAAATGAATAACTTTATTTTATCCCCCCTCAGTTACTAACCAATCTGTCCCTTACTAACTTCCCCAGGGATCGGTACTAGGACCAATTCTCTTTCTAATTTACATCAACGACATAGATGAGGGCCTCACCTGTACAATCTCAAAATTTGCTGACGATACAAAAATTGCAAATAGCGTACTCTCAAAAGAACAAGTTGACGATATGCAACACAATCTAGATAAATTGACATGTTGGGCCCAAATTTGGCAAATGAGCTTCAATGCGGATAAATGTAAAGTACTACATATCGGATACCTAAATGAGAAAGCAAACTATTCGATGAATGGCACTCAGCTTAAGAATGTAAACAGAGAAACCGATCTGGGAGTAACAATATCGAGTAATCTAAAACCGAGTCAACAATGTTCAGAAGTTGTTAAGAAGGCAAACAAAATAATTGGCTTTATAGGCAGGTCATTTGAGCATAAATCCAAAGAAGTTATCCTAACCCTTTACAATTCCTTAGTCCGCCCTCTTCTGGAATACTGCGTTCAATCCTGGTGCCCTTATTACCAAAAAGATATAAACAAGCTAGAACGAGTTCAACGTAGAGTTACCAAAATGATACCTAGCCTAAAGAACAAACCATACGAAGAGCGTCTTAGAGAATTAAATCTATTTCCTTTAACCCAGCGCAGATTAAGAGGGGACTTAATTCAAGTGTTCAAAATCATCAAAGGCATCGACAATATGAACTGTAGTAAGTACTTCACTATCAACCAATCTAATTACACGCGGGGAAACGGTTGCAAAATTATTGGTAAATCTTTTAACTCACACGAATCTAAGAATTTCTTCTTCAATCGAGTTGTCAACTTGTGGAATGGGCTTCCCCGAAACGTTATAGACTGCATCACCGTTGATTCATTTAAACTCCGCCTAGACAAATATCTCGCATCAAACCCGCGACTGACTGCGTTTGTAAATGAATAACTTTATTTTATCCCCCCCTCAGTTACTAACCCCTCTGTCCCCTACTAACTTCCTAATCCTGCCACGGACATTAGTTCCAGGGCAGTAATTCCCTTTCCAATGTTCCCTTACCCACTCTAAACCACTGTTTGGACACTTGATCCTCAGTGTTTTGGAGGACAAGCAACCTAGAAGGGTCACTAGATCTGTTGTTGCTTGATTTCCTTCCTCCTTTAATCCTGCCACGGACATTAGTTCCAGGGCAGTAGTTCCCTTTCCAATGTTCCCTTACCCACTCTAAACCACTGTTTGGACACTTGATCCTCAGTGTTTTGGAGGACAAGCAGCCTAGAAGGGTCACTAGACCTGTTGTTGCTTAATTTCCTTTGTACTCCTTTGTACTCTCTCTCTCTCTCTCAGAGATAGAGAGAGAGAGAGAGAGCATAGAGGAAACAGTATGGTCAAAATAGGTGGTTATGGTAATTATCGGTATTCCATTATCATACATAATTATTGGTTTCATATTTATAATGATTGTGTTTTGGAGTTTCTTGAATTACAGGTTATTTGACTAATTTTCAGTGTAAAACTGTAGCCTAATATTTGTTATTATTAAAACATTGTCATTAATTTACAATTATTTGTATTATTTATAATATTATTATTATTATTATTATTATTTGTAGTAGTAGTAGTAGTACTACTAGTAGTAGTAGTAGTAGTAGTAGTAGTAGTAGTAGAATAGGTAGCGCCAACGAACTTTGACAATAATCTTGATCCTTGATCTTTCTGTAACTCAAAAGGGCCTAGAGCAAATTGGCTGTCACTATCCACGCCTATTTCCTGGTGGACTCCTCCCAAACTATACAAACGTCAGCCGGATTGCTTTCATTCATTTCGAGTTATATGAAGTTAAGGGGTCAAGAAAATTGTCAAGTTCGCTGGCGCTACCTATAGAAGTAGTAGTAGTATTTATTGTAATGCTATCAATATTGTTGTAAAAGTTATATTTATTGTTATTGGTGTCATTAATACTGTTGGTTCGTTGGACCATTTAACTTCGCGCTAATGAAGGCTCTCTAGGATTCAGTCTACCATTTCGTTCCCTCAGGTAATTCCAAAACTGACTAATATTGTGTAATGATAGCCGGAATACAATGAAGCCGTCATCGTAATAAAGGGGTTAACCATGGGAAGGTGATCACTCTCCCCTTCCCCGTTGAGAATATCACCGGGAAGAGGCAAGTAACCACCGACCCATCATTAAGGGGAGTGTGGTTAGTTTTTGGGTCTATTAATTTATATATTCATATTTGTTTCAGTTTCCTTCTAGACCTTCATTAAGCTAAACAAAAATACACCCCTAGACCCCCTTCAAGATGAACAATGTCCCGGCCAAAGGCCGGTTCCTCATAAAATTACAGGCTCGCTGGCTTGCCGGGATAAAATCAACACCTAAATGGCGGGAAAGGTCTTAAAATTGACAACGAAATTGTGTGAACGGTGTTAAAATCGGCAAACTAAAGGGCCGAACGTCTTATAATCTCAAAACTAATGACGCTATACACGAACAAGAAGGCGGGCCAGAAAAATTACCCATCTCCCCTTAACCCCTTCAATATGATGGCGTCTTGTTTACCTTTTTTCTAGCTAACAATAGACGACTTTATACAGTTTAAGAAGATTCGATGTTATTCAGAGAGTTTAATGAGATACTATTCATCCCTTTCAGTCTTAGAGGTAGATTATAACGTAAACACAATCGTCTACTTATCATTAGACAATTGTCTTTAACCCATTGAGTACCAGTGACATCCTTGTCATTATATTCTGGCAAGTATTAGACGATTTTATTCAGCTTAGGATTAACGTCTACCCAATGAAAGGCTACAGACTATCTCAATTAATCCTTTTAGTTAACATATATCCTTCCGAAGCTTCATAAAATATCCCATCCCTCCTGATGTGGTGAAGACTAGTGGGGTAAAGCTGCCATGTTCGACTTGTAAGATCCTTTCTCCATATGTCCTGACCTTCTCTCGTTCGTTCCTCTTGTGTGCAGCCTCCAGAGACAGCTCGCTGTAGCTGTGGGCCATTGGGTCAAATACTCTTATGTCAAAGAACGCTCGCTGTGCATTTGTCCAAAAGCCTCTTGCACTAACGTCCAATCTTGCTTCAGTGGATGTGTTGGCCGTCCTGTGCTGCATGGTCTCTCCACCCAAGGGAATGAGTGATGGTTCGCTCACCACATCTCTACACACCTCCCTGAGCATGTTCGCTGTTATATCTCTTACTTCATCGTGCCTGATGCTGATGAATCCTCCTTTCTTACATATCATGGTGTGGTCTGTATCGTTGATGGTTCCACAAACGCATCGATCGGGCAGTCCTTCAATCGGCCAATCATACCTCAGTGCAATAGCATCATTAAATTCTTGTTTGTTGAGATTGAAGCTTTTTGCCTTGATTGGTAGTGTTGTCAGCCAATTTGAAGCGCCCGTTTCTTGTGCTATTTGTAGTTTTCTTGTTTGTCTCGGGTGAAGTTGTCCCATCAATTGTGCCAGGTCATTTTTCTGTGAGTTTTGCCTCTCTGACGTGATGGTCTTTCTGATGTTGTAGATGTCTGCCTGGTCTACTTCACCGTCAGAATCTTGTGCTATGATACGGTCAGTGAGATATCCTGTTATCTTTACCGAGTTCTGGTATTCCGTTACCGCCCTCTTCACTGGGTCGATGATTCCCATCCCTCCCAACCTAGGAGGCAGTGCGAGCAGCTCCCTCTCTGTATCATTCGGGGTGTGCAACTTTATCCACGCTGGGATGAGTTTGTCTCTGATGGCATCTTCCAGCGGTTGAAGTAATGCGCTCACATTTGGAACGGTTCTCATCAAGTAGGTCCAGCGATGTTTGACCCCATATGTGAATGCCGAATACGCGGCCTGTGGTTCCGTCTTTGCAATATTGGCCAGTTTCTCAATTTCTTTTACCCATTCTCTGACCTTCTCCTCTATGTATTTGTTCTTGAACTCTTCCGTGCCGATCACCGCCCCAAGGTGACGCTGTCCGTCCTTTGTTACTACCACTTCACTACCGCTGAAAGCTTCTACCGCCCTTTCATAATGTTCTGTTTTTACTATTAGTATTGACTTTCTGGCATTTGGATGGTATAATAGTATATAACAGTAAATAATAGTAACAATAGTAGTAGTAGTAGTTAATAGTAGTAGTAATAGTATATAACAGTAAATAATAGTAACAATAGTAGTAGTAGTAGTAGTAATAATAGTATATAACAGTAAATAATAGTAACAATAGTAGTAGTAGTAGTAGTAGTAATAATAATAGTATATAACAGTAAATAATAGTAACAATAGTAGTAGTAGTAGTAATAATAATAGTATATAACAGTAAATAATAGTAACAATAGTAGTAGATAAATAATAGATTAGTTAATAATAGTATATAACAGTAAATAATAGTAAAAATAGTAGTAGTAGTAGTAGTAATAATAGTATATAACAGTAAATAATAGTAACAATAGTAACAATCGCAGAGAAGAAGCAACAGCCTAGGAGCCACGTCGTAGCCTGGATGAGATGCCGTCTATCTTTCTCATTGCTCAGATCAGCACTACTATGCCTGCGGGGAACAAGAAGGTCTGCACCACAACCAGTGACGGTGGCAGAAGTAGACTACGAGGCAGCAGTGGCAGAGGGTCGCATTGGAAGGAGACTGGATTGAAGTTGCATGGTGTAGAATAGTAGTATCTGATGCTTGTGAAATTTAGTATGTGTACAATATTAAATATAAGGTAGTGGTGGTGGTGATGGTGGAGGTGGTGATGGTAGTAGTAGTAACATGAAATGTATGAAAAAAAAAAAAAAAAAAAGTAGTAGTAGTAGTTAATAGTAGTAGTAATAGTATATAACAGTAAATAATAGTAACAATAGTAGTAGTAGTAGTTAATAGTAGTAGTAATAGTAATTATTAGTAATAGATTAATAATAATACCGTGCTGAAAGGGTTAAGATTGTTTAGTTTATTTTTCCCCTTCATATTTGTTTGTTAGTGTCTCTCTCTCCCAATGTTTTATCTTGGTCGTAAACAGGATAAAATAGCCGTGGGAAGTTCACTGTTATTCGTGTTCTTGTTTTTTGTTCTGAATTGGGGATAAAGTAGTCTTACGGCAATTGCCTGAGGGTACGGAGGATGGGGAGAGAGAGCCTTCTGCTTTGCTATCCTTTCCTTCCACTACCCCTTACTGTTTGGTCTGCTATCTCTACAAGAATCAAGTCCTGTGAACCTCGCTGGGATCGTAAGGTCTGTGTGGCCAGTGTGTCTATTTAAATCTCTCTCTCTCTCTCTCTCTGTGTCTCCTCTCTCTCTCTCTCTCTCTCCTCTCTCTCTCTATATATATATTTTGAGCTACGGAAGAGGTGAATGAGAGAAGATAGAAGGAGAGGAAGAGGAGGAGGAGAAGGGTGAACATTAAAGTAGTAAGGAATGATGGAGGGTAGAAGGGAGAAAGGAAGGAGAGAGAAAGAGAGAGAGAGAGAGAACAAAAATGGAGGAAATAAAGGGAATGGAAGAGAAAAGAAGAGAAGGAATGGGGGGAAAGAATATGGAAGAGAGGAGAGGAGAAGGAAGGGGGTGGGAAAGAAATGGAAGAGAGGAAAGGAGAAGGAATCGGGTGGGAGAGAAAGTGGAAGAGAGGAGAGTAGAAGGGAGGGGGTGGAAGATAAAATGGAAGAGATGAGAAGAGAATGGAGGGGGTGGAAGATAAAATGGAAGAGAGGAGAAGAGAAGGGAGGGGTGGAAGATAAAATGGAAGAGAGGAGAAGAGAAGGGAGGGGGTGGAAGATAAAATGGAAGAGAGGAGAAGAGACGGGAGGGGGTGGAAGATAAAATGGAAGAGAGGAGAGGAGGGGGGGTGGAGAGAGGAAGGAGAGGTAAAATGAGGGGTGGAGAGAGGTGGAGAGAGCGGGGTGGAAGAGAGGAGAGGGGGTGGGTTGGAAGAAGGGAGAGGGGGTGGGTGGCGGGGAGGAGGGGTGGGAGAGGGGGGATGGAGTGGGAAAGAGAAGGAAGGGGTGGAAGAGAGAGGGAGAGGGTGGGAGAGAAAATGAGAAGGGAGGGAGGATTGAGTGGCTCTTACAGTGTTGGTCATAATCTCTCTCTAGTGTTGGCTTCTCACCACTTACTTTCTCTTCTCTCTCCTGCCTCAGCCCTTCTTCCTGTTAGACCAATAATCCTCTTTAGGGGAAATGGGCCGGTTTTCTGGATCACTTTCTCCCTCATGTTTAGCCCCATTAGTTTTCAGATGTCAAGATGTTTGCCTTATTAGTTAGTCGATTTTAAGACCTTTCGCCCCATTTCTTCGTCAATATTTAGACCTTTCGTGCTATTTAGGTGTCGATTTTTTTCCCTGGCGAACGATAGTGTGCCTGTAATGTTGGAAGAACCGGCCTTCGGCCGGGAAATTTTTCTACCGAAAAATGTACAAATTAATCTAGAAGGGGGATCTAATGGATGTTTTTTTTTTAAATTTGATGGAGGTCTAGGGAGGAAACTAGAAAAAAATGAATACATGCAAAAATCGCCCAAAAAGTGAACCATCTCCCCTTAACCCCTTCTGTACCGCGATGTCCTTCTAGCTTTATTCTGGCTACTATTAAACGATTTTACTCAGTTCAAAAAGGCCTCCAGCAATAAACAGGCTTCGAACTATCTCACTTAACCCTAATACTACCACAGATCCTTCTTAAGCTGCACAAAATCGTCTAAATATAAGTAGAATAAAATTAAAAAGACGTCGCCGGTACAGAAGGGGTTAAAGGTACTCATAGTTATATCATTGTTTACCTTTTTTTACATTAATTCCACGACGTTTCTTCTCACCATTCACTCTATCTCTCTCTCTCTCTCTCTCTCGCTCGCTTGCTCTCTCTCTCTCTTGCTCGCTCGTTCGCTCTCTCTCTTGCTCGCTCTCTCTCTTGCTCGCTCTCTCTCTCTCTCTCTCTCTCGTTAGACCAATAATCGTCTTTTAAGGTACTCTAATTATATAATTGTACCCATTGTTAATTTATTTATTGTCTATTTTGGACATGCCTTCCACGATATTTCCTCTCACTTTTCAGTTTATTTTCTCTCCTTCCTCAGTCCTCCTCCTGTTCGCCCAATAATCCTCTTTAAGGGAGCCCACCTCGCTTTTTTTCTCTTCTCTCCATCTCTCTTTGGCTTGTATCCATTCGGCCCCATTCAGGCTACTGTTTTAAGGCATTTACCCCCATCCAGTTGTCAATATTTTCCTGGCGAGCGGTAGCGAGCCAGCATATATATATTTTTTTTTTTTTTTTTACAGCAAGCTAAATTTGTACATTTTTTCGATAGAAAAATTTCTCCGGCGAAGCCGGATTTCTCCATTTAATGCTGGATCGCTATCGCTCACTAGGAAGAAATCGACATCTAATGGGGATAAACGTCTTAAAACAGTTGGCTGAATCGGGCCGAATGGATACAAGCCTGAGAAAGAGATAAAATGAGAGAAAGATTAAACAAAGCAGGTGACCCCCCTTAAGGTACTCTAATTATATCCTTGTTTCAGTAATTGTTCCCTTTCTATTTGTGTTTCTTGTTCATTTCTTCCACGATGTTTCTTCTTGTCACATTTCACTTTCCCTTTTGCTCTCCTCTCTCAGTCCTCCTCCTGTTCGGCCAATAATCCTCTTTTAAGGGGGGTTACCGTTTGTTTTTGTTTTATCTTTCTCTCCTCTTCTGGCTTGTATCCATTCGGCCCCATTCAGCCAACTGTTTTAAGACGTTTATCTCCATCCACGTGTCGATTTCTTCCTGGCGAGCGATAGCGAGCCAGCATCGTATGGAGAAATCCGGCTTCGCTGGAGACATTTTTCTATCGAAAAATCTACAAATTTAGCTTGCTGTCAAAACAAAAATGTATACATGCTGGCTCGCTCCCGCTCGCCAGGAAAATATTGACACCTGGATGGGGGCAAACGTCTCAAAACAGTAGGCTGAATGGGGCCAAATGGATAAAAGCCAAAGAGAGAGGGAGAGAAAGAGAACAAATGCGAGGCGGGTACTCTAATTACACCCTTGTTTACATAAGAACATAAGAACATAAGAAAATGGGAGTCTGCAGAAAGCCGATTGGCCTAAGCAAGGCAGATCCCTGTCCCACACAACCCCAATTACAAAGCCCAATTATAGGCTCAACACTCTAATACCCTGAGGATCATCTTACCAAAACGGTTAGAGATTAACGCAGGATTACGGGGTCTGCAGAGCGCTGATTGGCCCAACCCGGCTGATTGGCCCAACACAACCCTTCTAGTCCATATGCTTATCCAATTTTATCTTAAAGCTCCCTACCTTTTTAATCCCACTATAGCACTTGGTAGTCCATTCCACCCATCTACAACTCTGTTACCAAACCAATATTTGCCTATATCTTTTCTGAAACGAAATTTATCTAATTTAAAACCATTGGTACGAGTTCTTTCGCTATCACTGAACTTTAGTACATTTGTCATGTCCCCTTTGTTAATCCCACTAACCCTCTTGAACACCTCTATCATATCCCCTCTAACTCTGCGTCTCTCTAACGAATGTAAACCTAATTTCTTCAACCTTTCTTCATACGGAAGATTTCTAATATTATGGATAATTTTTGTCATTCTACGCTGTACTCTCTCCAATGAATCTATGTCCATTCTGTAATAAGGCCACCAAAATTGGACAGCATAATCCATATGGGGTCTCACTAATGACAAGTAAAGTTTTAAGATAACATCAGCAGTTCTGTTACTCACACTCCTAGAGATGAACCCGAGAATCCTGTTTGCCTTAATACGAACGCTTATACACTGTTTTCTAGGCTTCAAATCATTGCTAACAAACACACCTAGATCTTTCTCGCAGTCTGAATTTTCTAATTCTAAATTAGCTAGTTTATATTTAACATTTGTTTGCATCTTCCCTATCTTTAATACCTTCCATTTGTCAATGTTAAACTTCATCTGCCAATTTACTGATTAAAGCATAGACTGTCTGTGGTTCGTGTCCGACTGGGAGTATAAAATCTATAAGTTGCATAGTGACGTTATTATTTATTTCGATACATTTGTTGTCCTCACATTTGAAGGCTTTTCACTTTGAAATTCGCAGTTTTTTGTTTTCAGTTTAATACTTTTGTTCACAATTTATCTACCAATTGCCCTGGACGCCCATTCCTTTCCAGGGGGGTTGGAAAGGAATGGACGTCCAGGGCAATTGGTATAAATTGTTGTCTGGAAAAATATTGTAAGGAGAAAGCAATACCATTCATAGACAACTGGACCAAATTCTATGGTAAAGATAATATGTACGTAAGGGATGGGGTGCATCTTTCGAGGTTAGGGGTTTCATAAGAACTTACGTCATTTATCCTTCCATATTTTGCATGCCTTCTCGCTCCTTCTCTTTTAAAGGGATCTGCCTCGTGTGGGCCTATCAGCTTTTTGCAGAATCCCTTTTTCATATATTCTTATGTTCATTCGTTTTCCAGTTAGACCATTAATCCGATTTTGAAGCATACGTGTTGTAACTTGTTCTTCTGTTTACCTTCTGTTTTTGTTTCTGTTGTTTGTGATTTTTCCTCGTTTCTTTTATTAGATTTATATTCTTATTATTTTTTGTTGTATGCTTCCTTTCGTTGTAATTTCCTTTCGTTGGTTGTACTGGTCCTCCCCGTATGTCTTATTAGGTTATCACTAAATAGAGATCATTTTCTTTGTATAGCTCCATTAGTTTGCCTCTTGTGTATAACTGTGTCCGCTCACATATTGCTCAGTATATCTCTCTTCTCTACAAACTTTATTTTATTAACTATAGACCTTTCCCTACACTTGTCGTAATTCCCATATTTCATCATCTTTCCTTCCCACTTTCTCACCATTACTGGCCTCCTTCCGTCCCATATAACTTTCGCACTTTCCCTTCTCCCTCCCTTCAATCTCCTGCCCCCTCACCACCACCACCACCACCCTCACCCAACTCTCACTCTTCTTCATCGTCATTTTCCTTTTCCACCTTCGCCTTTACTTTATTACTTATTCCCTTCCTCCCTCTCCTCTTTCTTTATATTTGTGTTCACGTGTACCCCCTCCACTTTCCCTCATCTCCCTCCCCACTTACCCCCCCCCCCCCCACACACACACACTTTTCCTTCTCTTCTGTCTCCTTCTTTTGCCTTTCCAATCGCCTACTCTCTCTTTCTCTGGTTCTTTATTCCCCTTTGTTCGTCGTCTCCTTCTCCCTCTATGCCTTTCTCACTTTCCCTTTTCTCGGTCTCTCTCTCAGTCCAATATCCTGCCCCTACACCTTGACCCTCACCCTCACCCTCCTGTCCTTCTCCTCACCCTCACCCTCCATCCTCACCCCCCTGTCCTTCTCTTCACCCTATTCCTCCTTCCTCACCTTCACCCTCCTGTCCTTCTCCTCACCCTATTCCTCCTTCCTCAACCCCATCCTCAGCCTCACCCCTCTGTCCTTCACCCTCACCCCCCCCCCCCCTTCCCCATCCTCACCCACACCCCCCTGTCGTTCTCCTTACCCCACTCCTCCTTCTCCTTGACTACTTGACTCCGCTCTTCACTTTATGTCGTATTGTTTATCATCACTGTGTAGACATATTTTGGATAATTTCGAAAGTTCGGTACTGTAGATCAAGATATAAAGTTATTGTTTTAAAGAAATATTAGTTTGTGAGTGTCTTATTATGTGTTATATTATGCTTTCCCTTGAGAATATGTCTGTAGGTTTCGTTCCACTTCTTTACTTAAATACTAGATTGCCCAATATAGTAAAAGGGGCAACCGATTAGGCCTCCAATAAAAGACGATCCACATTGGTAGAAACAGAATTGGGCAATTATTACAAATGTAATATTCAGACAAAAAAAGGTCTCCAGTATCTAAAACTTAGGGAGGTCTCTTTGTTAATATTTGTTTATGAAATTTTGTTTGTATAATTCATAATTATCCATATTGACAAACACAATAAGTTCAAGAGTAAAGGCAAAGACAATTGACTATCCTTGGTAAAGGAAAGGTGGAGGCTCCTGCTTTCCTTCCTGTGTATACTTCTTTGTACTGTCGTCGCTCCCATTTTACTCACCCTTTACCCCCCCCCCTCTCTCTCTCTCCCTCTCTCTCCTGTCTAATGTCCTCTACAGACTCTTAAATTGGCGATATTTTGTAGATTTATTATTATATACAAAACCCTTGATACAAAATTATTAGCTGAATAAAATGATGGTCCATGCTGCTGACGTGAGCTGCTAGAGTCAGTATATACTGTATATACCATTGTTGGTACGGGACTGGATTATTTTTATGACAATAGTTGTCCCTATTCTGGCTCTGTCTTGAGTCGCCGCTCCCCCCCCCCCCCCCAAAAAAAAAAAGGAAAAGTGGGGATTGGGCCTGAGTATATAAAATAGACTAGAATAGATGCGATAATACTACGAGCATAGATATAATATTCTAACATATAATTAGTTGAGCCCTCGGGTGACCGGATACCTCCGCCTACGCTGGCCAAGGTATGTGGTCTACCGATCGCCTACAAAATGGAATCACTTCTTCCTTGGCGCATATCTCATCTGACCACCAAATTTCGTGAAAATCAGTTCATAACTTTGTGAGCCGCTTAAACTGGCAGCAGTATGCGCTCTACCGATCACTCCAAAATGGAATAGCTTTTTACTTGGCGCATATCCTATCTGGCCACCATATTTCGTGGCAATTACCTTGTTTACAGATAAACGGACAGATAGACAAACGGAGGCAAAAACATAATTAACCTCCTCTAACTTCATTGGCGGAGGTAACTAGAGAGTGCATACCACCAAGGTGGTAACATTAAGGCGAGGCAGACCGTTTTTCTGAACCCCCTTCTCCCTATTGTTTTGCCCCACTAGTTTTGAGATGATTATAAGACGTAATAATTGGTTTGGCGATTTAACACCTTTCGCCCCATTTTGTTGTCAATTTTAAGACCTTTCGTGCCATTTAGGTGTCTATTATTTCCAGGCGAGCAATAGCGAGCCTGCTATTTAAGAGGAATCGGCCTTCGGCCGGGATATTTTTCTACCAAAATATGTACAAATTTATCTTGAAGGGGGGTCTAGGGGGTGTTTTTCTAAGCTTGATGGAGGTCTAGGGAGGAAACTAAAAAAAAATATGAATGAATAAATTAATAGACCAAACAAACGGTCAGTCTCCCCTTAAGAACCTATTATCATACACTACTCCTCTTTAGGTTCTGAAGGACTTGAAAAAGGCCTAACCTTCAACAGTTAGGCAAATGTATAAAGACATAATATAAATGGTCTCAAATCACAAGAGATGTCATATCAATATGTACAGTATGCCATGCATCTCGAGGCCCTAAAAAGTGGTGAAGGCGAAGGAGAATATGAGTTTTCCCGATTTACCACAGGGTCCCTCCCAGTGACCACCTTGTTTACACCTCGCCTCCCACTATATCACTTGGTAGCCTATTCCACCCATCTACAACTTTGTTACCAAACCAATAATACCTATATCGGGAAAACTCATATTCTCCTTCGCCTTCACCACTTTTTAGGGCCTCGAGATGCATGGCATACTGTACATATTGATATGACATCTCTTGTGATTTGAGACCATTTATATTATGTCTTTATACATTTGCCTAACTGTTGAAGGTTAGGCCTTTTTAATGAGAAAGCAAACTATTCGATGAATGGCACTCAGCTTAAGAATGTAAACAGAGAAACTGATCTGGGAGTAACAATATCGAGTAACCTAAAACCGAGTCAACAATGTTCAGAAGTTGTTAAGAAGGCAAACAAAATAATTGGCTTTATAGGCAGGTCATTTGAGCATAAATCCAAAGAAGTTATCCTAACCCTTTACAATTCCTTAGTCCGCCCTCTTCTGGAATACTGCGTTCAATCCTGGTGCCCTTATTACCAAAAAGATATAAACAAGCTAGAACGAGTTCAACGTAGAGTTACCAAAATTATACCTAGCCTAAAGAACAAACCATACGAAGAGCGTCTTAGAGAATTAAATCTATTTCCTTTAACCCAGCGCAGATTAAGAGGCGACTTAATTCAAGTGTTCAAAATCATCAAAGGCATCGACAATATGAACTGTAGTAAGTACTTCACTATCGACCAATCTAATTACACGCGGGGAAACGGTTGCAAAATTATTGGTAAATCTTTTAACTCGCACGAATCTAAGAATTTCTTCTTCAATCGAGTTGTCAACTTGTGGAATGGGCTTCCCCGAGACGTTATAGACTGCAGCACCGTTGATTCATTTAAATTCCGCCTAGACAAATATCTCGCATCAAACCCGCGACTGACTGCGTTTGTAAATGAATAACTTTATCCTCCCCTCAGATACTAACCCATATGTCCCCTACTAACTTCCTAGTCCTGCCACGTTAGTGGCAGGGCAGTAGTTCCCTTTCCAATGTTCCCTTACCCACTCTAAACCACTGTTTGGACACTTGATCCTCAGTGTTTTGGAGGACAAGCAACCTAGAAGGGTCACTAGACCTGTTGTTGCTTGATTTCCTTTGTACTCCTTTGTATATCTTTTCTGAAACTAAATTTATCTAATTTGAAACCATTTGTACGAGTTCTTTCGCTATCACTGAGCTTTAGTACATTTTTCATATCCCCTTTATTAATCCCACTAACCCACTTGAATACCTCTATCATATCCCCTCTAACTCTGCGTCTCTCTAACGAATGTAAGCCTAATTTCTTCAACCTTTCTTTATACGGAAGATTTCTAATATTATGGATCATTTTTGTCATTCTACGCTGTACTCTCTCCAATGAATCTATGTCCATTCTGTAATAAGGACACCAAAGTTGAACAGCATAATCCATATGGGGTCTCACTAATGACAAGTAAAGTTTTAAGATAACATCAGCAGTTCTGTTACTCACACTCCTAGATATGAACCCGAGAATCGTGTTTGCCTTGTTACGAACGCGTATACATTGTTTTCTAGGCTTAAAATCATTGCTAACAAACACACCTAGATCTTTCTCACAGTCTGAGTTTTCTAATTCCATATTAGCTAGTTTATATTTAACATTTGTATGCATCTTCCCTATCTTTAATACATTGCATTTGTCAATGTTAAACTTCATCTGCCAATTTACTGACCATTCGTGTAAGGTATCTAGATCCCTTTGGAGGCACTCTATATCTCTATCTGAATCCATTTTTCTCCCCATTTTGGTATCGTCTGCAAATTTACTTATCCTACTAGTTATACCTAAATCAAGGTAATTTATGTATACAATAAACAACAGAGGACCTAATACTTGTTGTATCCATTCGGCCCCATTCAGCCTACTGTTTTAAGACGTTTACCCCCATTCAGGTGTCAATATTTTCCCGGCGAGCGGTAGCGAGCCAGCATATATATATTTTTGTTTTGACAGCAAGCTAAATGTGTAAATTTTTCGATAGAAAAATGTCTCCGGCGAAGCCGGATTTTTTCATACAATGCTGGCTCGCTATCGCCCGCCAGGAAGAAATCAACACCTGGATGGGGATAAACGTCTTAAAACAGTTGGCTAAATGGGGCCGAATGGCCAGGAAAAGAGAGAAAAGGAGAGAGAGATAAATAAAAGCCGGTGACCCCCCTTAATGAATCCCTGGCACTTTTCATTATGCAAGTATATCGCTGGGAGCTGGTGTGTAAATTTATTTATATGTAGATCAATTACAAAACCATATTTACCTTTTAATGAACACCAATTATCATCCAAAATGTATACATATAGTTGCATTTGCTTAAGAAATGCAGGCCACGATCTTTCATGAGTGGCTGTACATTTGACTCATAACGTTCCTGTACCCCGCGTCAAATGTAAAATGGTCATCGGACAACTTCTGTAGCATTTAAGTGACTGCTGGGGGTTTTCCCTAGTAGTTGCTTTGGTCTATGTACTGTACATATACTGTAATAGAATGCTAAATAATAATAGATTTTCAGCACAAGTAGCCAGATTGCAGTATATAGATGAGTTTATGTTACATGTAATTAATTAAACTGAAATATGAAGCTAATATAAGTACATAACAAGGAAAAATGGTTAGCGAATATTTATAAGTGACTGTACATTAACACTTAACCCATTAAGAACCGGTGACGTCCTTTTCATTATATTCTGACAACTATTAGACGATTTTGTTCAGCTTAGGAAGGATTTTTTTTTTTTCCAACTACTCTCTCTCGGGCATAGGATGATAGCCATTACACTATACCGCTGAACACGGAGAGGCCCGTGAGGTCTTGCTCCAGTCTAGGGAGTGAGACGTGCGAAGCTTCACGGCTCGAAGCAATTCCATCGCTGAAGCTGCTCCGCCTCTGCGTTTCACAGTCTCATCCCCCAGTCTCGGACCCTCACTATCAGAACGCCACCTATTGAGCAATTAACTCACTAGGCATTGCCCCCCTGTAGCATATTTTTGAATATGGGAATATTCATACAATGCTATTTAATCAGGGAACAATGAGGGTATTTTTTTTTTGGCATTTAGGTGTGCTGTGGTAATGCACTGATACCTAGGTACAGCACAAATTCCATCCCAATAATATCTTCCCATTGACATATTGGGATTCGAACCCGGGTCCATTGGATTACCAGTCCAGTGGCAAGACCACTCTACCACACCTCCCCCCTACCCATGAAAAGGCTACAGACTATCTCAATTTTGTAGCTAAGATAAAATAAATGTACGTCACCTGTATTGAAAGGGTTAAAGAATCATGTCCTACTTCCATATTTGTACTGTGATGTTTGTTCTTGTAAAACTAAGACAAAGTCCTAGACGCACACGAACAAAACCTTTGTTATTAAGACTTCTTTAAGTATATTGAGGAATATTTGTTTCCTTTTACCAAACAAAGATAAAGAGAGTTCAATTTATGGGGCTGTACCTCTTTGCCTGGGGCCGTAGTGGGAAGGGGAAGGGGAGGGGGGGTTAGGCTCGGGAAAAAGTGGTGGAAACAAGGAGATGGGAAGGGAAACAAAGTGAGAGACAGAGGGGGAGGGGGTAGCGTATGAGAGGGGGAAAAGGGAGTGATGTTAGTGTAAGATAGAAAGCAAGGTGTTTAGCGTATGTGTGTGTGTGTGAGAGAGAGAGAGAGAGAGCGAGAGAGAGATGTGGAGGGGAGAGAAACACAATGTAATGAGGACCGCAAGAGGATCCTATGACCACTTTTTCAGCTGAACGTTGTCTGAATGTCATGTATAATACGTCATCTTCACTTTTGTATTGGATCTGTAATTCTTTCGCATAAGTCGTAGTCAGAACATGCATCATACCAAGTCTACCTAATACCACTCTGCCAATCTAACCATGTAGTAATCGGAGAGAATACCAACACTGCATCGTAACCAAGGCTACCTAATACCAACACCGTATTATACCAAGATTATGTAATACCAACACTGCATCATACCAAGACTACCTAATACCAACACCACATCATACCAAGACTACCTAATACCAACACCGTATTATACCAAGACTACCTAATACCAACACCGTATTATACCAAGACTACCTAATACCAACACCACATTATACCAAGACTACCTAATACCAACACCACATCATACCAAGGCTAACTAATTCCAACACCACATCATAACAAGACTACCTAATACCAACACCGTATTATACCAAGACTACCTAATACCAACACCGCATCATACCAAGGCTACCTAATACCAACACTGTATTATACCAAGATTATCTAATACCAACACTGCATCATACCAAGACTACCTAATACCAACACCACATTATACCAAGACTACTTAATACCAACACTGCATCATACCAAGACTACCTAATACCAACACCGTATTATACCAAGATTATCTAATACCAACACTGCATCATACCAAGACTACCTAATACCAACACCGTATTATACCAAGATTATCTAATACCAACACTGCATCATACCAAGACTACCTAATACCAACACCACATTATACCAAGACTACCTAATACCAACACCGCATCATACCAAGACTACCTAATACCAACACCGCATCATACCAAGATTATCTAATACCAACACCGCATCATACCAAGACTACCTAATACCAACACCACATCATACCAAGACTACCTAATACCAACACCGTATTATACCAAGACTACCTAATACCAACACCACATCATACCAAGACTACCTAATACCAACACCGTATTATACCAAGACTACCTAATACCAACACCGTATTATACCAAGACTACCTAATACCAACACCGTATTATACCAAGACTACCTAATACCAACACCACATCATACCAAGACTACCTAATACCAACACCACATCATACCAAGATTACCTAATACCAACACCGTATTATACCAAGACTACCTAATACCAACACCACATCATACCAAGATTACCTAATACCAACACCGTATTATACCAAGACTACCTAATACCAACACTGTATTATACCAAGACTACCTAATACCAACACCGTATTATACCAAGACTACCTAATACAAACACCGTATTATACCAAGACTACCTAATACCAACACCGTATTATACCAAGACTACCTAATACCAACACCGTATTATACCAAGACTACCTAATACCAACACCGTATTATACCAAGACTACCTAATACCAACACCGTATTATACCAAGACTACCTAATACAAACACCGTATTATACCAAGACTACCTAATACAAACACCGTATTATACCAAGACTACGTAATACTAACACCGTATTATACCAAGACTACCTAATACAAACACCGTATTATACCAAGACTACCTAATACCAACACCGTATTATACCAAGACTACCTAATACTAACACCGTATTATACCAAGACTACCTAATACAAACACCGTATTATACCAAGACTACCTAATACAAACACCGTATTATACCAAGACTACCTAATACCAACACCGTATTATACCAAGACTACCTAATACAAACACCGTATTATACCAAGGCTACCTAATACAAACACCGTATTATACCAAGACTACCTAATACAAACACCGTATTATACCAAGGCTACCTAATATCAACACCACATCATTCCAAGACTACCTAATACCAACACCGTATTATACCAAGACTACCTAATACAAACACCGTATTATACCAAGACTACCTAATACAAACACCGTATTATACCAAGGCTACCTAATACAAACACCGTATTATACCAAGACTACCTAATACCAACACCGTATTATACCAAGACTACCTAATACAAACACCGTATTATACCAAGACTACCTAATACCAACACCGTATTATACCAAGACTACCTAATACTAACACCGTATTATACCAAGACTACCTAATACAAACACCGTATTATACCAAGACTACCTAATACCAACACCGTATTATACCAAGACTACCTAATACTAACACCGTATTATACCAAGACTACCTAATACAAACACCGTATTATACCAAGACTACCTAATACAAACACCGTATTATACCAAGGCTACCTAATACAAACACCGTATTATACCAAGACTACCTAATACCAACACCGTATTATACCAAGGCTACCTAATATCAACACCACATCATTCCAAGACTACCTAATACAAACACCGTATTATACCAAGGCTACCTAATACAAACACCGTATTCTTGCCAAGCCAGTCAATAAATCAGTCAGTCAGTCAGTCAGTAGCCATCCCTTACTCCCATAAGGGGTTGGGAGGATCAACAAGAGACACAAGAAAGGACAAAAGAGGTGACAGGAGAAGAACACATATATAACAGTTCGCCCACAAAAAAGCAAGGACACAAGCATTCAGAAGCGCCAATGACTCATCAGCCCCCGAAATCAATGGCTTCACCTCGAAATAATGTCCCAAAATAAAGAATAGAGTGTGTACAGAGATTGCCAACACCATACCAATCCTACCAAGACCACCTAATCCTTCTTCCCAAACCCACGAAATAATCTCCCACAATAAAGAAAACGGAGTGTAGGAAAACTGCGGGGCGGAAAGTGTCCATTATGGGGAGATTTTCCGTTTTTTTTTACCCCTCTTCTCCTTCATGCTTAGCCCCATTAGTTTTCAGATTTTAAGACGCTCGGCCCATTAGTTTGACGATTTTAAGACTTTTCGCACCTTTTCTGTGTCAATATTAAGACTTTTCGTGTCATTTAGGTATCGATTTCTTCCTGGTGAGTGATAGCGAACCTGTAATTTAAGAGGAATCGGCCTTTGGCCGGGACATTTTTATATCGAAAAATGTTCACATTTGTCTCGAAGGGGGATCCTAGGGTTGTTGTTTTAAGTAGGTCTAGGGAGGAAATAAAAAAAATAAAATAAAAAAAATTAAAACAAATACAATAAAAATTTACCAAAAAATGAACCATCCCCCCTTAGCCTGTGTCCCACAATGGCTGCTTCCGCCGGCCACGTACCAAGATTTAACCACTTTTGTTTACCTCTTTCCCTCTTAAACCTTTTCTTCTTTTCCTTCGTATTCGTTTTATTATTTGTTTCCGTCATCATCAGCTTCTTCTTCTTCTTATTTAGCATTATCTTCTACTGCTTCTTCTTGTTCTTCTTCTGCATGTCCTATTCCCCTCCTCCTCCCCTTCTTCTTCTTCTTCTTATTATTATTATTATTATTATTAGTAGTAGTAGTAGTAGTAGTAGTAGTAGTAGTAGAAAAAAAAGTAATAGTAGTAGTAGTAGTAGTAGTAGTAGAACAAAAGTGATAGTAGTAGAAATAGTAGTAGTAGTAGTACAAAAAAAAAAAAAAAAAAAAAAGTAGTAGTAGTAGTAGTAGTAGTAGTAGTAGTAGTAGTAGTAGTAGTAGTATCCTCCTCCTCCTCCTGGCTTTGTTGTGGTAGCGGTGGCCATGTTTCTTGTCCCAAGTTGGTTCCGTTCTGTGTGTTTATTGCCCGGGGCTTGCGTTTGTGTGTTGGACTCTCCTTGGCGGAACAGTCAATCATTCCGGGGTTGTTTTCTCCACAGTTAATAGAAATATGGATAACTACGGTGTCTATGCATTACTGTGTAATTAGGAACATATTTCGTTATAAAAGATTCGTAATAGTTGCTTTATCAATATGGGAATATGGCAATTTACTTTCAGTTAAGGGAACCCACCTCGCTTTTGTTTTCTCTTTTTCTCCCTCTCTCTCTTTGGGTTGTATCCATTCGGCCCCATTCAGCCTACTGTTTTAAGACGTTTACCCCCATCCAGGTGTCAATATTTTCCTGGCGATTGGTAGCGAGCCAGCATATATATATTTTTGTTTTGACAGCAAGCTAAATTTGTACATTTTTCGACAGAAAAATCTCTCCGGCGAAGCCGGATTTTTCCATACAATGCAGGTTCGCTATCGCTGGCCAGGAAGAAATCGACACCTGGATGGGGATAAACGTCTTAAAACAGTTGGCTGAATGGGGCCGAATGGATACAAGCCAGGGAAAGAGAGAAAATGAGAGATTTATAAAAAAAAAAAGCCGGTGACCCCCTTAAACGAAAAAATAGACTGTATTTTATTGTTTGCTTCTCCCTGTTTGCAGGCTTGGCGGAGATTGGCAGTGTTCACAATTATACATATACTTATACAATGTCCACACTCGATTAAGGGGAGACAGACCGTTTTTCTGGACCCCCTTCTACCTAATGATTAGCCCCACTAGTTTTGAGATTTGTAGACGTTCGGCTCATTTGTTTGACGATTTTAAGACCTTTTGTCCCATTTCGTTATACATTTTAAGACCTATCGTGCCATGTAGGTGTCGATTTTTTCTTGGCTAGCGATAGCGAGTCTGTAATTGTTGGAGGAATCGGCCTTCGGCCGGGACATTTTTCTACTGAAAAATGTACACATTTCTCTAGAGGGGGGGGGGGAGGGTCTAGGGGATGTTTTTCTAAGTTTGAGGGATGTCTAGCGAGGAAACTAAGAGTATATGAATGAATGAATTTATAGGCCAAAACAAACCAGTCAGTGTCCCCTTAAGATGCAGTATAATTAAGTTTATACTGTATATACTTAGATTAATATATAGCTAAGTACTAGCATGATAGGTACTGTAGGTATTAATTAGACAGATAGGTAGATTTACATATTGGCGCTAAGTCTGTTTATATATATATATATATATATATATATATATATATATATATATCTATTGCCTGACGCCGTGATCCCCGAAGGGGTGGTCACAAACGAACCGCCCCCATGCACCTCTGTCCCCAGTCAGTCGATGCCCCTCCCCCCAACCAGCACCGCCTTCGTTCATATACTTCCTCACTCCATACTTCCACCTCTCTTTCGGTCTACATCTCTCTCTCTCTGTCCCTCCACCTCGCTCTCGTACACCCTCTTAGTCATGCTCTCGCTTTCCATACGTTCCATATGGCCGAACCATCTCAAGTTGTTCCTTTTCACACTTTCCAGCACATCTACCTCCACACCACACCTCCATTATATATTTGATCATGTATTTATTTATTTGGTATTAACCCATTCAGTGCCGGTGTCATCCTTTTAACCGTACTCTGGCAACTATTATGCGACTTTATTCAGCTTATGAAGGACAGCCTCCAATTAAAAGGTTACATACTATTTCAAATAACCCTTGTAGCTACCACAGATCCTTTTTAAATAACCCTTGTAGCTACCACAGATCCTTTTTAAATAACCCTTGTAGCTACCACAGATCCTTTTTAAATAACCCTTGTAGCTACCACAGATCCTTTTCAAATAACCCTTGTAGCTACCACAGATCCTTTTCAAATAACCCTTGTAGCTACCACAGCTCCTTTTCAAATAACCCTTGTAGCTACCACAGATCCTTTTCAAATAACCCTTGTAGCTACCACAGATCCTTTTCAAATAACCCTTGTAGCTACCACAGATCCTTTTCAAATAACCCTTGTAGCTACCACAGATCCTTTTTAAATAACCCTTGTAGCTACCACAGATCCTTTTCAAATAACCCTTGTAGCTACCACAGATCCTTTTCAAATAACCCTTGTAGCTACCACAGATCCTTTTCAAATAACCCTTGTAGCTACCACAGATCCTTTTCAAATAACCCTTGTAGCTACCACAGATCCTTTTCAAATAACCCTTGTAGCTACCACAGATCCTTTTCAAATAACCCTTGTAGCTACCACAGATCCTTTTCAAATAACCCTTGTAGCTACCACAGATCCTTTTCAAATAACCCTTGTAGCTACCACAGATCCTTTTTAAATAACCCTTGTAGCTACCACAGATCCTTTTTAAATAACCCTTGTAGCTACCACAGATCCTTTTTAAATAACCCTTGTAGCTACCACAGATCCTTTTTAAATAACCCTTGTAGCTACCACAGATCCTTTTCAAATAACCCTTGTAGCTACCACAGATCCTTTTTAAATAACCCTTGTAGCTACCACAGATCCTTTTTAAATAACCCTTGTAGCTACCACAGATCCTTTTTAAATAACCCTTGTAGCTACCACAGATCCTTTTCAAATAACCCTTGTAGCTACCACAGATCCTTTTTAAATAACCCTTGTAGCTACCACAGATCCTTTTTAAATAACCCTTGTAGCTACCACAGATCCTTTTTAAATAACCCTTGTAGCTACCACAGATCCTTTTTAAATAACCCTTGTAGCTACCACAGATCCTTTTCAAATAACCCTTGTAGCTACCACAGATCCTTTTTAAATAACCCTTGTAGCTACCACAGATCCTTTTTAAATAACCCTTGTAGCTACCACAGATCCTTTTTAAATAACCCTTGTAGCTACCACAGATCCTTTTCAAATAACCCTTGTAGCTACCACAGATCCTTTTCAAATAACCCTTGTAGCTACCACAGATCCTTTTTAAATAACCCTTGTAGCTACCACAGATCATTTTCAAATAACCCTTGTAGCTACCACAGATCCTTTTCAAATAACCCTTGTAGCTACCACAGATCCTTTTTAAATAACCCTTGTAGCTACCACAGATCATTTTCAAATAACCCTTGTAGCTTCCACAGATCCTTTTTAAAATGCACAAAACCGTTTCAATATAGCTAGAATACAATTAAATAGACGTCGCCAGTACAGAATGGGTTAAGGGGGTCACCTGCTTTTTTTTCTCTCTTTTTTTTTCTTTCTCTGACTTGTATCCATTCAGACCCATTCAGCCGACTGTTTTAAGACTTTTATCCCCATCCAGGTGTCGATTTTATGCTGGCGAGCGATAGTGAGCCAGCGTTGTATGGAGAAATCCGGCTTCACTGGAGACATTTTTCTATCGAAAAATGTACAAATTTAGCTTGCTGTCAAAACAAAAATATATATTTGCAGGCTCGCTATCGCTCACCAGAAAAATATTTAATATTTTGCAACTGTATCGGAAACTAGACTAAATAAACTTGCAAGCAACGTTGTCCGGGGTTCGAGCGGTTTTGCAAGCAGGGTATTGTGTTGGATACAAAAGCTGTGTCACAGATATCAAAAGATCATTTAACTTATCGGGAATGGAGAAACTACAGAAGGAACAGATTGTGCAAACAAACAAGAGCGAGAGAGGGAGAGATTGGCTGTATAAGGGATCTGCGTCTATTCGTTTAGTAACAGAGTTGTAGATATGCAGAATAGGCTACCGAGTGCTATAATGGGATCAAGAACAATAGAGCTTCAACTTGAAATTAGATAGAACAAGATTGGTTGGGTGTGAAAGGGATCTGCCATGTGTAGGTCAATTGGCTCTCTGCAAACTCCCGTTTTCTTATTTTTTATGTTCTCATTTGTGAGGGAGAGAGAGTATGGCAAGAAAGAATAGGATGTCGTAAACGTAAGGAAGATAGCGATAAATATGAGAGAGAGAGAGAGAGCGCGGGATGGGTTGGGTGTGAAAGGGATCTGACATGTGTGGGCCAATCGGCTCTCTGCAGACTCCTGTTTTCTTATGTTCTCATTTGTGAGAGAGAGAGAGAGACTAGGATGTCATAAATGTAAGGAAGACAGAGATAAATGAGAGAGAGTTTTTATGAGATGGGTTTGGTGTGAAAAGGATCTGTCTTGTGTGGGCCAATTGGCTCTCTATAGACTCCCATTTTCTTATGTTCCTATTTCTTACAATTGTGTTTTGGTTGCAGGTATATGATAACATGGGTGTATAGTAAGTAGTGTAAATAACAGGTAATGTTTATGAGATGGGTTGGGTGTGAAAGGGATCTGCCTTATGTGGGCCACTTGGCTCTCTGCAGACTCCAATTTTCATCTTGGTTGCATGTGTAAGGAATCTGCCTCATTTGTACAGGTGTGCAAACAAACAAGAGCGAGAGAGAAAGAGATTATCTGTGTAAGGGATCTGCCTCTATTCGCTTTGGTGAAAGAGTTGTAGATATGTGGAATAGGCTACCGAGTGCTATAGTGGGATCAATAACAATAGAGCTTCAACATAAAATTTGATAGGACGAGAGGGGTTGGGTGTGAAAGGGATCTGCCGTGTGTGGGCCAATCGGCTCTCTGCCGACTCCCATTTTCATCTTGGTAGCATGTGTAAGGGATCTTCCTCATTTGTACCAGTGTGCAAATAAGAGAGAGAGAGAGAGATTGGCTGTGTAAGGGATCTGCCTCTCTCGTAACAGAGTCGTAGATATATGAAATAGGCTAACTAGTGCTATACTGGGATCAAGAACAATAGAAAATTTCAAGATAAAATCAGATAGTCATATGGACGAAATGAGTTGGATGTGAAAGGGATCTGCCTTTTGTGGGCCACTTGTCTCTCTGCAGATTCCCATGTTCATCTTAGTTGCATGTGTAAGGGATCTGCCTCATTTGTACCTGTATGCAAACAAACGAGCGACAGAGAGAGACGGGGTGTGTAAGGGATCTACCTCTATTCGTTTAGTAACACAGTTGTAGATATGTGGAATAGGCTACCGAATCCTATAGTGGGATCAAGAACTATAGAGTTCAACATAAAATTAGATAGGACGAGATGTGTTGGGTGTGAAAGGCTGCCACGGGCGTGTCTGGCCACCATTTTGGATATCATATCAAAAGTTGCCCAATACAAAAATGCACCTTGTGTCAAAGTTTGGTCCCGATCCGATCCGACAAGCAGTTCCGGAGTTATTGCGTAAAAACCGGACTATATATATTTTTATGGAAGAATGCAATAGTCTTGAACACCTGAAGACGTTGCTTGCTGTTTGAGGGAGGAGGGAAGGTAAGTCACACCACACCAAAAATTGTCAAAACTTCGAAGGTCTAGAACTTTGTTATTAAACTAAGCATTTGGCAAAGGGAGGCATTGTTAAAAAACTTAGCCAATACTCTATTCACCAAAAATAAATTTGAATTATCATTATTATTTGGTAGGGTAGGTATGTATAGGTAGGTTGGTTAAATAATTGCTGGAATTCGTAGGGACTCTAACTATTTTGAGAGTTAAATTAAAAAAATGTATGGATCTGAATGATTAATATAACTATTATTAAGCAAATCTAGGGGATGCGGGGAAGCCTATAGACTGAAGACTGAAACCATTGTGTGGGTACCTCACACGGTTTTAAAGTAATTTATGAATAGACATTTTTCAATGCTGCGGCCAAACTATTCCACCAATTTCTATTCTTTTGGTACCAAAACGTTCGGAATTGCGAGCCTCACCCAACTACGCAAACATGGCTTTGATCATCTGCGTAGTTTTCAAGATTGGATTTTTAAGTGTTTTCAAGGTTTTTTCAAGATTGCCGGAAAAAACCCCCACGTGCAAAGCAAAACCTTTTCCATAACATTTGCAGAGCATTAGTAGTGGAGTCCATATGCCAAAGCCCAATCATTTCCTATGAGTGGGAGAGACGGTATTTAGGTTTCAAATTTTTCGGGAAATCGGCTGAGATGGACCTGTTTTGCCGCCATTTCGGATGTTTAGCATATCAAAAGTTGCCCAATACAAAAACGCACCTTGTGGGAAAAGTTTGATCTCGATCCAAAAAGCGGTTCTGGAGTTAATGCGTAAAAACCCCCGTGGAAAAATAATTTGGAAGAATAAGAAGATTTAATGATTACAATAGGGGTTCCCCGCAGGGCTCGAACCTCTAATAATAGATAAATTTAGGCAACCGAAATATTTTATAGGTTGACCACATAAGCTGCCAGACCAGTGTTGAGGATAAATGTTGAGTGAAAAAGCGCTCGTGTGATACCGGCTTTACCTATACTCACTTTCACACGTACAGTTGGGGATGATAGTACAGTCGGCCTAATAAGTGATGTCTCGGCACCAAGTATATTTTGATCAATAATTGGTATCAGGAATATCTAAAACTTGATTTATTCGTTTCGAGTGAGATATACAAACATGTTCCTACACTTACCCACCCTATTCAACATCTGGCAGACATTAATACAGTACAGAGCGAGCCAAACGTAATGACCGCTGAGACATGACTTATTAGCGCCACTGTACAGTCGCGCTAATAAGTGATGTCTCGGCACCAATTATGTTTTGATCAACAACTGGTATCAGCAATATCTAAGCTTTATTTCTTCATACCGAGTGAAATATACAAACATATTCCTACACTTACCCCCCTTATTCAATATCTGACAGACATTAATACAGCAGAGAGCGAGCCAAACGTAATGACAGCTGAGACATGACTTATTAGCGCCACTGTACGTCACGCCAATCATCATGCTATACACTATCTCTAAATCTAGGTACCCTGTGTATTTGAAACATCTTTGATAAATATAACAGATAATCAATACGGATCCTTTGAGGTTCTAATACTAAATATCGTTTAGTCATTAGTTTATTTGTGTATATTTTATATTTATGTAGGGACAATTGAATATAGGATACAGACCTTTTTATTTCAATCGGTTTCAAATATATATTTTTTTTTTTTTTTTTTATGGACATTTTATTTTAAGGGGACATAGGCCGGTTTCTCCCTCATGTTTAGCCCCATTAGTTTTCAGATGTTAAGATGTTTGCCCTATTAGTTAGTCGATTTTAAGACCTTTCGCCCCATTTCTTCGTCAATATTTAAACCTTTCGTGCTATTTAGGTGTCGATTTTTTCCCTGGCGAACGATAGTGAGCCTGCAATGTTGGAAGAATCGGCCTTCGACCGGGAAATTTTTCTCCCGAAAAAGTACTAATTTATCTAGAAGGGGGATCTAATGGATGTTTTTGATGGAGGTCTAGGGAGGAAACTAGAAAAATAATGAATACATGCAAAAATCGCCCAAAAAGTGAACCATCCCCCCTTAAGCAATCAAACATTATCTGTTAGAAATACCAATGCATAGGGCCACACACAATGAAAATTGACTTACGCTAACTAACGAAGTATAGTAGTTGGAAAGTCTGATAGCCTCATTTCAACTGTTATCGTCTTACCACTTTCAAAGAATTGGGATTATAAAGGCAGGCAAACTGGATGATAACTACGGATCCTCACAGCCTTTTTTTTTTTGGTTTGTGTGTTTCGTTGCTGTATGATATTCTCTCTCTCTCTCTCTCTCTCTCTCTCTCTCTCTCTCTCTCTCTCTCTCTCTCTCTCTCTCTCTCTCTCTCTCTCTCTCTCCCTCCTTCTCTCTCTCTCTCCTTCATATGTATCTTGCTCCCACACCTTCACCCTTTTCATCTCATTTACGTCCCCCCCTTCTTTTTCTCCCCCACATCCGCCCTACCTCGAGGAAGCTGTCAAGAGAGAGTTACAAGGAGCTACATGTAATAGGTACTATCCCATAGACCTTGCAGTCTATTCCAGGGAGTTACTGTAAGTGGAAGGAGAGAGATTGTTAAGTACACTACACTCATTGCAGAGTGTGCAAAATACTATCTACTCTCTTCTTGAATTGATCTACTGAAGAACTGATTACAATTTGTGAGGGAAGTTTGTCCCGGGTAAAATATATCTTATATGTGAAAAAGTTTCCTCGAATACTAGTACTGAACCTTTGTAATTCTAACTACCAGCCATGGCTGTGTGTTGTATTCATATTGAGACTTAACATTTTGCTATAATCCACATTGTCAAACCCACTAAGTATTTAAACAATTTCAATGAGCTGACCTCGTAGTTTGCGTGTTTCCAACGGAAAGAGATCAAAAGCTCTCGACTGGTCCTCATAACTCACTCTTCTAATCGCTGGAGTAGGTTTTGTAGCCCTAGTTTGTACTTTTTCCAATCGCTCTATATCTTTCCTGAGTGCTGGAGACCAGAATTGAACCACATACTCAAGGAGAGGCCGTATCATAGCGTTGTAAAGTGTGATATATTTGTTTACTTATTCTATACTTATATTGCCTCTTAATATAGCACAATAATTGTTGATATTTTGTTTCTCTACTTCAATGCACTGCTTGGAAAACTGTTAGCCATTGCTAATCAGAACACCCAAAGTCAGTCACTGCCAAAGGTGTTGCCAATAGTGAATAGCCTAACTTGAGCTTGCTTGGTCGATATGCATCACCTTGCACTTTTCTAAGTTTAGGGGCATCTGCCAAGTTTCCGACCATTCTCCCAATCTGTTAAGATCCATCCTGAGATGTTTACCCCTTTACAATCCTTCCAATTCACTTCAATTTGTATGTCATCTGCAAACTTGGAGATCACACTCAACAGACCAATATCGATATCATTGACATATATGATAAACAGAAATGAGAGAGAGAGAGAGAGAGAGAGAGAGAGAGAGGGAGAGAGAGAGAGAGAGAGAAGGGGGGGGGGAGAAAAATAGAGAAGGATACCTGTGCAAGCAAGTTATATGTGAAACAGTGAATTTATAACAAGCAAAATGTATATGCAGCAAGGACAACAATTTATCTATGAAGAAAATGTTAAACAGTAGAGAAAGAGAGATTGGGGGGGGGGGGGGATTGGGAGTATCTGTGAAAAGAGGGAAATGAGAAGGGTGGAACTTGAGACACAATCTGAGCACATACAAGGAAAAATAAATCTACCAGATAATTAAGAAGTTCAGGTGGAAGGAGAGAGAGAGAGAGAGAGAGAGAGAGAGAGAGGTAGTACATATATCTACATAATTAAAAGGGAATACTTGACCTGGGGCATGAAGGGAAGTGAGAAATGGGAAGATGTAAACAAGAGAAAGAAGTCTGGTTAACACATTTTGAGGATTAACGATACAAGGGGCACTAAGGGGAGGTGTGGTGGAGTGGTCATGCCACTGGATTGGTAATCCAATGGACCCGGGTTCAAATCCCGATATGTCAATGGGAAGATATTATTGGGATTGAATTTGTGCTGTACCTAGTATCAGTGCATTACCACAAAGCCCACCGAAATGTCAAAAAATACCCTCATTGTTCCCTGATTAAATAACACTGTATGAATATTCCCATATTCAAAATATGTTACAGGGGGACAATGCCTAGTGAGTTCCTGCTCAATAGGTGGCGTTCTGAGAGTGAGGGTCTGAGTCTGGAGGGTGAGACGGTGAAGCACTTGAGCGAAGCAACCAGCCGCTTCAGAGATGGAGCTGCTTCGAGCCATGATGGATGCTTCACATGTCTCACTCCCCAGACTGGAACAAGACCTCACGGGCTTCACCGTGTTGAGCGGTGGAATGTACAGGCTCTCAGCCTATGCCCGAGAGGGAGTAGTTAGAATATAGAAAAAAAAAAAAAAAAAAAAACTTAAGTGATTTGTGGATATACATTAGTCGGCTCAATGTGTATATATACAAATACAAGTATTATAAGATAAATTAATTAATTACATAAATGAATATATTAATTATATACATATAACAGAAAGAGTGTTAGGAGTAATAATTATCATGGTGAGGTCAAGTAGTAATTATGATTATGGTAGAAGGTATAGTGTAGATAGAAAACAAATAAGGTTAATTAGGAAGAAATGTATTATACCAGTAAGTGTGTGAGAGGTTGATTTAACTCATTACCTCATGACTTAAATCATATATGATTTTCTAATGTACACATTATTATAACATGAATACTGTTTATTATAACATGAATACTGTTTATTATAACATGAATACTGTTTATTATAACATGAATACTGTTTATTTGTGAATATCTTTCATGTTTAAGTTTAAGGGGGGGTCACCGGCTTTATTTATCTTTCTCTCCTTTTCTCTCTTTCCTTGGCTTGTATTCATTCGGCCCCGTTCTGCCAACTGTTTTAAGACGTTTATCCCCATCCAGGTGTCGATTTCTTCCTGGCGAGCGATAGCGAGCCAGCATTGTATGGAGAAATCCGGCTTCGCCGGAGACATTGTTCTATCGAAAAATGTACAAAATTAGCTTGCTGTCAAAGCAAAAATATATATATGCTGGCTCGCTACCGCTCGTCAGGAAAATATTGACACCTGGATGGGGGTAAACGTCTTAAAGCAGTAGGCTGAATGGGGCCGAATGGATATAAGCCAAAGAGAGAGAGCGAGAGAAAGAGAAAATAAGCGAGGTGGGCTCCCATAAAGAAGAATTGGAAAGGACATGTCAGGTATTGGAAAGGACATGTCAGGTATTGGAAAGGACATGTCAGGTATTGGAAAGGACATGTCAGGTATTGGAAAGGACATGTCAGGTATTGGAAAGGACATGTCAGGTATTGGAAAGGACATGTCAGGTATTGGAAAGGACATGTCAGGTATTAGAAAGGCCATGTCAGGAATTGGAAAGGACATGTCAGGTATTGGAAAGGACATGTCAGGTATTGGAAAGGACATGTCGGGTATTGGAAAGGACATGTCAGGTATTGGAAAGGACATGTCAGGTATTGGAAAGGACATGTCAGGTATTGGAAAGGACATGTCGGGTATTGGAAAGGACATGTCAGGTATTGGAAGGACATGTCAGGTATTGGAAAGGACATGTCAGGTATTGGAAAGGACATGTCGGGTATTGGAAAGGACATGTCAGGTATTGGAAAGGACATGTCAGGTATTGGAAAGGACATGTCAGGTATTGGAAAGGACATGTCGGGTATTGGAAAGGACATGTCAGGTATTGGAAAGGACATGTCAGGTATTGGAAAGGACATGTCAGGTATTGGAAAGGACATGTCAGGTATTGGAAAGGACATGTCAGGTATTGGAAAGGACATGTCAGGTATTGGAAAGGACATGTCAGGTATTGGAAAGGACATGTCAGGTATTGGAAAGGACATGTCAGGTATTGGAAAGGCCATGTCAGGTATTGGAAAGGACATGTCAGGTATTGGAAAGGACATGTCAGGTATTGGAAAGGACATGTCAGGTATTGGAAAGGACATGTCAGGAATTGGAAAGGACATGTCAGGTATTGGAAAGGACATGTCAGGTATTGGAAAGGACATGTCAGGTATTGGAAAGGACATGTCAGGAATTGGAAAGGACATGTCAGGTATTGGAAAGGACATGTCAGGTATTGGAAAGGACATGTCAGGTATTGGAAAGGACATGTCAGGTATTGGAAAGGACATGTCAGGTATTGGAAAGGACATGTCAGGTATTGGAAAGGACATGTCAGGTATTGGAAAGGACATGTCAGGTATTGGAAAGGACATGTCAGGTATTGGAAAGGCCATGTCAGGTATTGGAAAGGACATGTCAGGTATTGGAAAGGACATGTCAGGTATTGGAAAGGACATGTCAGGTATTGGAAAGGACATGTCAGGAATTGGAAAGGACATGTCAGGTATTGGAAAGGACATGTCAGGTATTGGAAAGGACATGTCAGGTATTGGAAAGGACATGTCAGGAATTGGAAAGGACATGTCAGGTATTGGAAAGGACATGTCAGGTATTGGAAAGGACATGTCAGGTATTGGAAAGGACATGTCAGGTATTGGAAAGGACATGTCAGGTATTGGAAAGGACATGTCAGGTATTGGAAAGGACATGTCAGGTATTAGAAAGGCCATGTCAGGAATTGGAAAGGACATGTCAGGTATTGGAAAGGACATGTCAGGTATTGGAAAGGACATGTCAGGTATTGGAAAGGACATGTCAGGAATTGGAAAGGACATGTCAGGTGTTGGAAAGGACATGTCAGGTATTGGAAAGGACATGTCAGGTATTGGAAAGGACATGTCAGGTATTGGAAAGGACATGTCAGGAATTGGAAAGGACATGTCAGGTATTGGAAAGGACATGTCAGGTATTGGAAAGGACATGTCAGGAATTGGAAAGGACATGTCAGGTATTGGAAAGGACATGTCAGGTATTGGAAAGGACATGTCAGGTATTGGAAAGGACATGTCAGGTATTGGAAAGGACATGTCAGGTATTGGAAAGGACATGTCAGGTATTGGAAAGGACATGTCAGGTATTGGAAAGGACATGTCAGGTATTGGAAAGGACATGTCAGGTATTGGAAAGGACATGTCAGTATTGGAAAGGACATGTCAGGTATTGGAAAGGACATGTCCAGGTATTGGAAAGGACATGTCAGGAATTGGAAAGGACATGTCAGGTATTGGAAAGGACATGTCAGGTATTGGAAAGGACATGTCAGGTATTGGAAAGGACATGTCAGGTATTGGAAAGGACATGTCAGGTATTGGAAAGGACATGTCAGGTATTGGAAAGGACATGTCAGGTATTGGAAAGGACATGTCAGGTATTGGAAAGGACATGTCAGGTATTGGAAAGGACATGTCAGGTATTGGAAAGGACATGTCAGGTATTGGAAAGGACATGTCAGGTATTGGAAAGGACATGTCAGGAATTGGAAAGGACATGTCAGGTATTGGAAAGGACATGTCAGGTATTGGAAAGGACATGTCAGGTATTGGAAAGGACATGTCAGGTATTGGAAAGGACATGTCAGGTATTGGAAAGGACATGTCAGGTATTGGAAAGGACATGTCAGGTATTGGAAAGGACATGTCAGGTATTATAAGCATTAATGTTAAATGGGAAAACACAACATGGAGAAAATAACAAGATCAATATTTGTTAAGGGGGCGCACCTCGCTTTTCTTCTCTCTTTCTTCCTCTCTCTTTGGCTTGTATCCATTCGGCCCCATTCAGCCTACTGTGTTAAGACGTTTACCCCCATCCAGTTGTTAATATTTTCCTGGCGAGCGGTAGCGAGCCAGCATATATATATATATATATATATATGTATATGTATATATATATATATATATATATATATATATATATATGTGTTTTTATTTTTACAACAAGCTAAATTTGCACATGTTTCGATAGAAAAATGTCATCGGCGAAGCCGGATTTATCCATACAATGCTGGCTCGCTATCGTTCGCCAGGAAGAAATCGACACCTTGATGAGGATAAACGTCTTAAAACAGTTGGCTGAATGAGGCCGAATGAATACAAGCCAGAGAAAGAGAGAAAAGGAGAGAATAAGAAAAACAGCAGGTGACCCCCCTTAACGGCTTATAGGTCCACGCTCGACAGGTCCATATTACCCCATATTCATCTCATACATTTAACCCTTTCAAGATCCAATACGAATATCCTTTCTGTTTTCTGGTCATTATTAGACGATTTTATTCAGATTAGGAAGGGTATATGGAAGTCAGAGGGTTGAATGAGATAGCCTTTACCCTTTTAATACCCACAGATCCTTCCTAAGCTGCATAAAATCGTCTAATGATAGCCAAAATAAACTGCTAAAACGCGCCAGAGCTTCAAGGGGTTAATCTTCTAATTTGAATCTGACATATTCGACTGATAATATATACCTTGGCAACCTATTTCCCATTATACGACTCTGTTCCGTAAACAGTGTAGTGCCGGTAAGGTAAGATAATTAGTCAAAATTACAATAAAAAGCCAATTCTTTTGTAAAGACCAGACACTTTCCAACAAAATATAAGGAAAGCCAAGATTAAAGGGGGGATGGTTCACTTTTTGGGCGATTTTTGCATGTATTCATTATTTTTCTAGTTTCCTCCCTAGACCTCCATCAAATTAAAAAAAAAACATCCATTAGATCCCCCTTCTAGATTAGTTTGTATATTTTTCGGTAGAAAAATTTACCGGCCGAAGGCCGGTTCTTCCAACATTAGGCTACAGGCTCACTATCGTTCGCCAGGGAAAAAATCGACACCTAAATAGCACGAAAGGTCTAAATATTGACGAAGGAATGGGGCGAAGGGTCTTAAAATCGACTAACTAATGGGGCAAACATCTTAACATCTGAAAACTAATGGGGATAAACATGAGGGAGAAAGTGGTCCAGAAAACCGGCCCATCCCTCCTTAAGGTACATATACATCGCTAATAAATATTGAACAATGACAGTCGCTTAAAAAAGGTCAACCAGTGGGTCAATCGCATACGGAAATATAATTAAGTAACATCCCGTTCTTAACATTAATCATCAATTACAAACCCCAATGTACTTGAATAAACTAATGAAAGCATATGGTTCTCCCGGGATTCGAACTCGGGACACCACACCCAGAACATAAGCATTTAAACGATTACACCACCAACACAGTTAAAGGTTGAATACACGATCACGATAAATATCCATTTTTGAATTTTGGATATCAATCTAATCATGTACTCGACCCAACTGCATTATAGAAAGCGTCAGTTATTAAAAACATAACATTACAAACAGGTGTTAAGCAGGGACAATCGATTGCAGAAAATCAGTAACCATGTCAAGGAAAGTACGAACAGTTGTTAAGCAATGACTATCACATGCAGAAAATCAAAAGTGAGATCAAGAAATGTAGGAACAGGTGTTAAGCCAGGACAATCAATTACCAAAGCTCAGCAATTGGGTCAAGAAAAGTACGAACATGTGCCCAAGCAGCCCACCATATGTTGAATAAGTACAGATGCTAAGGAGAAGAGGGCTCTCGGTGAGGGCAGCTGCGGAACAAAGGAAAAAGGAGGGAGGGGGGGGGGGATCACGTGTAGCAAGGTCGTGGGTGCAACCGAGACACAGATGTTGAAAAAAGTGGTGGAGAGGAAACCGCCGTGCAAGAACAGGTGTTTAGCGTAAGAGAGAGAGAGAGGGGGGTGGGGGTGCGCGTAAGAGAGAGGGGGGGTGGGGTGCGCGTAAGAGAGAGAGAGGGGGGTGGGGTGGGGGTGCGCGTAAGGTAGATTATGGTTATTTTAGTGTAAAGCATCAAGAATTACTGTATATCAGTATGGACATAGAAGAAGAAATAAAGTTTAGAAAGTTGGAGAGAGAGGGGAAGGGGGGGGGGGGGGGACTGTACATCACTAAGTTAGATAATTGGAAGGAACTTGTACATAGATATATATTGAACATTGACGTGTGTGTTGACTGTGTGAAGAAAAAAATATATATATATACATATATATATATACAGTATATATTTGTGTATTTTCCATCCTGCTTATTATGAGGCTGATGTTTTAAGAGGTGATACCTGTCATAATCTCGCCTATTTCCATTGCAGGTGACATGTGAAGGAGAAACAGGCGACGATGGACACTTTAATGGTAAAGTACAACATTTAATTTATAATGTTATCCTTCAGGTACTTTCTAATTTATCATTTATCGTCTTTAACATCAGTCAACCCCAAATTTAATTAATGACAGCATTTAATTCTCCAGAGACACCACATACAGAACATAAACAGTTTATTGAACACGCTAACCATTACACCATGAAGACAATCAAAGGTTCAGCTCATGATCACAAATGGTAACTATGATGATAATTAAACCAGGTGGCAGTGGCATACCTAAAACAAAGAGGTTATCGTTTAGTTAGGAGCGTTATTGTTGTATTGTTAGTAATACCAGTACCGTTGAAAGTAGTTAGGAGCGTTATTGTTGTATTGTTAGTAATACCAGTACCGTTGAAAGTAGTTAGGAGCGTTATTGTTGTATTGTTAGTAATACCAGTACCGTTGAAAGTAGTTAGGAGCGTTATTGGTGTATTGTTAGTAATACCAGTACCGTTGAAAGTAGTTAGGAGCGTTATTGTTGTATTGTTAGTAATACCAGTACCGTTGAAAGTAGTTAGGAGCGTTATTGTTGTATTGTTAGTAATACCTGTACCGTTGAAAGTAGTTAGGAGCGTTATTGTTGTATTGTTAGTAATACCAGTACCGTTGAAAGTAGTTAGGAGCGTTATTGTTGTATTGTTAGTAATACCAGTACCGTTGAAAGTAGTTAGGAGCGTTATTGTTGTATTGTTAGTAATACCAGTACCGTTGAAAGTAGTTAGGAGCGTTATTGTTGTATTGTTAGTAATACCAGTACCGTTGAAAGTAGTTAGGAGCGTTATTGTTGTATTGTTAGTAATACCAGTACCGTTGAAAGTATGCTGTAATCTTCAGTGAAATTATACTATCATCAATTAAATTAGCATATAAATGTAATATGTACAGTATTGTAACTGTATAGCTATTAATTAAGGGGGTGACCTGTTTTGGTTCTGTCCTTTTCTATCTTTCTCTGGCTTGTATCCATTTGGCCCCATTCAGCCTACTGTTTTAAGACGTTTATCCCCATCCAGGTGTCAATTTTTTACTGGTGAGTGGTAGCGAGCCAGCATATTTTTTTATTTTTGTTTGACAGCAGGCTAAATTTGTACATTTTTCGATAGAAAAATGTCTCCGGCAAAGCCGGATTTCTTAATATAATACTGGCTCGCTATCGCTCGCCAGGAAGAAATCGACACCTAGATGGAGATAAACGTCTTAAAATAGTTGGCTGAATGGGGCCGAATGGATACAAGCCAGAGAAAGAGAGAAAAGGACAGAAATAACAAAAAGCAGGTCACCCCCCTTAAGTCATGTACTGTAGGTCCTTTTCTGGTCATTTATACGACTGTGTAATGTAAACAAAAATGTACAAGGTTAAAAATAGCCAGCGGGGTACATGCTAAAGATTGAAGCGGAAAGAGTGTATAATTGAGTGAGCCTAAAAATAGACGTGGATGGAAGCGGGGGGGGGGGGGGGGTACAGTATCGGTGCCTGGAGGGAGGGAAGGAAATGCCACAACAATGGAAAGTATGTACGCTTAATAAGGGGGGGGGGGTCACCGGCTTTTTTGTTTATCTTTCTCTCCTTTTCTCTCTTTCCCTGGCTTGTATCCATTCGGCCCCATTCAGCCAACTGTTTTAAGACGTTTATCCCCATCCAGGTGTCGATTTCTTCCTGACGAGAGATAGCGAGCCAGCATTGTATGGCGAAATACGGCTTCGCCGGAGATATTTTTTTATCGAAAAATTTACGAATTTAGCTTGCTGTCAAAACAAAAATATATAAATGCTGGCTCGCTGCCGCTCGCCAGGAAAATATTGACACCTGGATGGGGGTAAACGTCTTAAAACAGTAGGCTGAATGGGGCCGAATGGATACAAGCCAAAGAGAGAGGAAGAGAAAGAGAAAACAGCGAGGTGGGTTCCCTTAAAGGGAATACAGTACAAAATTAAAGAACATAAGAAAACGGGAGTCTGCAGAAAGCCAATTGACCCGCACAAGGCACATCCCTTTCACAACCAGCCCATTTCGTTCGTGTACCTCTTTAATTTTATCTTGAAGGTCTCTATGGTTCTTGATCCTACTATAGCACTCGGTAGCCTATTCCACAAACTACAATTCTGTCACCAGACCAGTGTTTGTCTATATCTTTTCTAAAACGACATTTATCTAATTTGACACCTTTTGTTCCTATGTTCTTATTTGTATTAATTTGCTCCTTCATGTATTTATTTTCATTATTTTCTTTATTTTCCTCCCAGGGCTTATACCCCCAAGACATTTTTTGGTAGTAAAGTGTCCCTGTCGAAGGCCGATTCATCCTAAAGTAAAGGCTCGCTATTGCTCGCCCGGATTCGCCAGGAAAAAAAAAAAATAGACACCTACTGTAAATGGCACAAAGCGTCTTAAAATCGCCAAATTAATGGAGCGAATATCTTTAAATATCAAAACTAATGGGGCTAAGCATGAGGGAGAAGGGAGTCCAGAAAAATATATCTCCTCTTAAACAATCGTTCAATCCTTTGTATTATTTAACCCATGCTCTTCCATTCGCCATACGGTCAAAATCGTATATGTCGCACAAATTCGTTGCGACATGAAAAAACTACGTCCTCGGCGAGGAAAATCGTATAAATTCGCATCAGTGGGAAAGGGGCATAATTATCTCTCTCTCTCTCCTTCTATCTTCTTCTCCTCTCTCTCCTTCTCTCTTCTCTATCTCTCTCTCTCTCTCTCTCATTTCATTCATTTTCATTACTCTTCTCTCTCTCTCTATCTCTCCTCTTCTCTCTCATTCTCATTCTCATTTTCATCTCTCTATCTTTTCTCTCTCTCATTCTCATTTTCATTATCTCTCTCTCTCTCTCTCTCTCTCTCTCTCTCTCTCTCTCTCTGTCATTCTCTCTCTCTCTGTCATTCTCTCTCTCTCTCTCGCTCTCTCTCTCTCTCTCTCTCTCTCTCGCTCTCTCTCTCTCTCTCTCTCTCTCTCTCTCTCTCTCTCTCTCTCTCTCTCTCTCTCTTATCGTTGACAATGATATATCCCGGTCAATATATGTGTTTGTTGTTTTCTCATCTCTCTTGATTTACTCGATATTCTCAACTCGCTCCCTTTTCCTTTGTTTACTCTTTTCTTTCATTAACCTCTTTTCCTCTATTTGTATTCAGTTTCAAAAAGGCCTCCAGCAATTAACAGGCTTCGAACTATCTCACCTAATCATTATTACTACCCCAGATCCTTCTTAAACTGCACAACATACTCGTCGCCGGTACAGAAAGGGTTAATATTCCCTTTAATAATTCCTATCTAGCATTATCCCATATTATGACCCTTGCTTGGTTGTATACAGTATATATATATATATATATATATATATATATATATACAGTATATATATATATATATATTTTTTTTTTTTTTTTTTTTTTACTGATATATTCACTCCATTATACTTGTTGGGGTTGGGTGTGACAGGGATCTGCTTGTGTGGGCCGATCGGTTTTCTGCAGACTCCCATTTTCATATGTTCGTATGTTATTTCCTTGCGTGTCTCATAGTTTCCTGTCAATTATATCAAGTATATATCAACATCTCTCCTAACTGTTTGTGTTCTATGTTTATAAGAACATAAAAAAATGGGAGTCTGCAGAAAGCCGATTGGCCCACACAAGGCAGATCCCTCTTAACACACGTCTTGTTTAGTTTAATCTACCTTCATTTACTCAATTATCCCATCCCCCTTCCATGTCATTTGTATCTGTTTATCTTCTTTCGCTGTCCTGTCTATGGTCTTACCTTCCCTCTTACTCTCTTCCACTTCCTCCCTACTTTTCTGTCAATTAGACCCACGAGAAATTATCACATGTGTATCTGTCCTGTCTTCACATACTCAGTTATCTACCCCTCTTCATTTTATCTGTTTACATATCTCTCTCTCTCTCTCTCTCTCTCTCTCTCTCTCTCTCTCTCTCCCCTCTCTCTCTCTCTCTCTCTCTCTCTCTCTCTCTCTCTCTCTCTCTCTCTCTCTCTCTCTCATTTCTGACTTCCCTATCTCCCCCCCTGTCTTATACGTACTTTTCCTGTCCGTCCCTAATTCGTAGTCGCAGTGGCCTATGTTTTATCGAAGCTACACAAGACTACGAATGGTATGCGGCCCAGCTGATGCCAAGTCGAGGGTCAAGCTTTTAGCAGGGCGATCGATCCGGATTCCTTTGTTTACATATCCGAGAACGCGCGAATCAGTTCTTTAGCACGGAGAAATGGGGACGCAGGGGGGCTTTGATTGGCCGGTTTTCGGAAATAATGGCCACGAAGCGGAATGTGAAACGGGGAAATGGAGAAGATATGGAACAGTGTAGGGGTCCGGGGGTTGGGGGTGTGGGGGTGTGGAAAAGCTTCTAATTGGCAACTCAACGCCCGGGCAGTCTCAGCTGTTCGCGTAAGATGAATCCGCCTCCAATAACAATAAAAACAATCGTAATCCCGCCGAATGAAGGGCCATAGCATGAAAGAAATCATCATAAGGGGCCTTGTATATGTGGAGGAGAAGGAGAATATGTATAAGAAGGGTTGATTTAGGGGTTTTATAAGCGGGTCGGATAGGTGAGTGTGGATTTTTGCCTGAGGGTCGGAGTCAGCTTCCCTACACTCCCTGTTTACTGCCACCACCACCACCACCCTCCTCCTCCTCCCACCTACCCACCACCTATCTACCTATCTACCTATCTACCTCACTCTATTATCCTGTATCTTTAATCATGTGTCTCTTATGTCTTTCTCTTACCGCACTTGTATATTTCGCCTCGCTTTAAGGGGAGATTTCCACTTGAGGGATTTTTTTCTTGACTCCTTTCACCCTCATGTTTAGCCCCATTGTTTTTCTAATTTTAAGACGTTTGCCCCATTATTTTGACGATTTTAAGAACTTTCAACCCATTTTTGTCAATTTTAAAATCTTTCGTGCCATTTAGGTGTCGATTTTATCCTGGCGAGCGATAGCGAGCCTGTAATTTAAGAGGAACCGGCTTTCAGCTGGGAAATTTTTCTACCGAAAAATGTACAAATTTATCTTGAAAGGGGCTCAAGGGGGTGTAATCTTAAGCTTGAAGGATATCCAGGGACCAAACTAAAAATCTCCCCTTAATCTTGTGTCTTTACTTTCTATGTAGTTTATCGCGCTTGTTTTCTTTCTCTCTTACCTGCCTATCTCACTCTGTATTTCTCTCTTACCTGCCTATCTCACTCTATATTTCTCTCTTACCTGCCTATCTCACTCTGTATTCTCTTTACCTGCCTATCTCACTCTATATTTCTCTCTTACCTGCCTATCTCACTCTGTATTTCTCTCTTACCTGCCTATCTCACTCTGTATTTCTCTCTTACCTGCCTATCTCACTCTGTATTTCTCTCTTACCTGCCTATCTCACTCTATATTTCTCTCTTACCTGCCTATCTCACTCTGTATTTCTCTCTTACCTACCTGCCTATCTCACTCTATATTTCTCTCTTACCTGCCTATCTCACTCTGTATTTCTCTCTTACCTGCCTATCTCACTCTATATTTCTCTCTTACCTGCCTATCTCACTCTGTATTTCTCTCTTACCTGCCTATCTCACTCTGTATTTCTCTCTTACCTGCCTATCTCACTCTGTATTTCTCTCTTACCTGCCTATCTCACTCTATATTTCTCTCTTACCTGCCTATCTCACTCTGTATTTCTCTCTTACCTGCCTATCTCACTCTATATTTCTCTCTTACCTGCCTATCTCACTCTGTATTTCTCTCTTACCTGCCTATCTCACTCTGTATTTCTCTCTTACCTGCCTATCTCACTCTGTATTTCTCTCTTACCTGCCCATCTCACTCTGTATTTCTCTCGTATCTGCCTATCTCACTCTGTATTTCTCTCTTACCTGCCTTCCTATCTCACTCTGTATTTCTCTCTTACCTGCCTATCTCACTCTGTATTTCTCTCTTACCTGCCCATCTCACTCTGTGTTTCTCTCTTACCTGCCTATCTCACTCTGTATTTCTCTCTTACTTGCCTATCTCACTCTATATTTCTCTCTTACCTGCCTATCTCACTGCATTTCTTGTAGCTCTAATCTTCTGTCTTCATTTTCGCTTTTAGCTTCAATGTTCTCTTTAGTTTAGCTCGCTCTCTCTTTTCACCCTCACTCCTGATAACCCTTCTCCCACTCGCCTACTTCACTCTATTTTTCTTTTAGCTGCAATGTCCTTTCCTTGCGTTCCTTGCAGTGTCTCTCGATCCTTAAATTCTACGGACTCTATGTTTCCCTTCTCACTCTATTTAGCTCGCTTTAAGGGGATGTATTTAGTTTGTTCCCTAGACCTCCATCAAGCTTAAAATTACACCCCCTTGAGTCCCTTTCAAGATAAATTTGTACATTTTTCGGTAGAAAAATTTCCCGGCCGAAGGCCGGTTCCTCTTAAATTACAGGCTCGCTATCGCTCGCCAGGATAAAATCGACACCTGAATGGCACGAAAGGTCTTAATATGGGGTGAAAGTTCTTAAAATCGCTAAATTAATGGGGCAAACGTTTTATAATATCAAAAGCAATGGGGCTAAACATGAGGGAGAAAGGGGTCCAGAAAAAAATCCCTCAAGTGTAAATCTCCCCTTAATCTTTCTTGCTCTACTTTTCTGGGAGTAACTATATCGAGTAACCTAAAACCGAGTCAACAATGTTCAGAAGTTGTTAAGAAGGCAAACAAAATAATTGGCTTTATAGGCAGGTCATTTGAGCATAAATCCAAAGACGTTATCCTAACCCTTTACAATTCCTTAGTCCGCCCTCTTCTGGAATACTGCGTTCAATGCTGGTGCCCTTATTACCAAAAAGACATAAACAAGCTAGAACGAGTTCAACGTAGAGTTACCAAAATGATACCTAGCCTAAAGAACAAACCATACGAAGAGCGTCTTAGAGAATTAAATCTATTTCCTTTAACCCAGCGCAGATTAAGAGGTGACTTAATTCAAGTGTTCAAAATCATGAAAGGCATCGACAATATGAACTGTAGTAAGTACTTCACTATCGACCAATCTAATTACACGCGGGGAAACGGTTGCAAAATTATTGGTAAATCTTTTAACTCACACGAATCTAAGAATTTCTTCTTCAATCGAGTTGTCAACTTGTGGAATGGGCTTCCCCGAGACGTTATAGACTGCAGCACTGTTGATTCATTTAAACTCCGCCTAGACAAATATCTCGCATCAAACCCGCGACTGACTGCGTTTGTAAATGAATAACTTTATTTTTTCCTCCCCTCAGTTACTAACCCATATGTCCCCTACTAACTTCCTAGTACTGCCACGGACATTAGTTCCATGGCAGTAGTTCCCTTTCCAATGTTCCCTTACCCACTCTAAACCACTGTTTGGACACTTGATCTTCAGTGTTTTGGAGGACAAGCAGCCTAGAAGGGTCACTAGACCTGTTGTTGCTTGATTTCCTTTGTACTTTGTACTCCTTTGTACTACTTAGGTTTGTTGTTTCTCTCTGTACCCTCTTTGCTTTCTAACTTTCTGGTTCTCTCCTTTCTCTGCAAGATAAAATTAGATAGACTTATGGACGAGATGGGTTGGGTGTGAGAGGGATCTGCCTTATATGGGTCAATCGCTTTCTGCAGACTCCCATTTTCTTATGTTCTTAATCTTGACTTTCTTTTTAGTTTCTCTTATTCTCCCTGGTGTGTTATTTCTCCTTTAATCATCTTTCTTTAATGTCGTTTTTAATATGCATTTTTGCTTTCTTATGTCTCTCCCTTTCCCATCACTCCACATCCCTTAGTTTAGTTTAGTTTCTTTCCTGTGTTCTTGATTTCCTCTATTGTTAATCTATTTTATACACGTTTAACGTATTTCTGGCAGGAGTTATCTATCTGTAAACTCTTAACGACACTGTTAATGTATTATGTATTATGCATTATGTAATTTGATTATAATTAATTTATCGTACGAACAGCCGATATACTGTATATTTAACAGTAAGAAAATAATCAGAATCTAAATCTGAATCTCTAGGAGCACAGGGAATGGTTAGTATTACAAAGATCCTGCGGTTCATTCCGGGGAGATAGCCTAAGTGTCTATGTATTATGCAATTTGTTTAAGATGATACTATTGTATGAACAGCCATTGTATATTTAATGGAAATAAAATAATCTGAATCTGAATCTTCTTCCTTCTTACATTGTCTTCGTTTTATATTCTTTTTCATTTGTTGTCCTTTTTTTGTTTTGGTTTCTGAGCCTCCATTCAATTATCCTCGCTATCTATCTTCTCTGTTAACTATCTATAATGTTTACTCGAGTGTCTTTCTTCCTTTGTTTCTCTCATTCACTCTTGCTTTCTCTCTATCACTCCTATTATCTTTTATTATCTCCCTCCCACCGTACGTACAGCCACAAAGAGAGAAAAGACATTAAGAGTTGGAGAAAAGAGAAAGACAGAGAAATGCATCCGAAAAGAAATGAGGACAAAAATTAGCCACGTAAAAAGAGAGAGAGAGAGAGAGAGAGAGAGAGAGAGAGAGAGAGAGAGAGAGGTGAACCAACCCTGAGGTTCTTGATGTTTGAGATAAAAGGAGATAATTTAATTGTAGTCCACCTCTCCTACACCTCCCCCCCCCCTCTCTCTCTCTCTCTCTCTCTCTCTCTCTCTCTCTCTCTCTCTCTCTCTCTCTCTCTCTCTCTCTCTCTCTCTCTCTCTCTCTCTCGCTCGCTCGCTCTCTCTCTCTGTGTATATATATATATAATTATATATAATAATTAATGCACTAAACTATCCAACTCTAGCTCTTCCCAAGCCTTCTGGCATCTTGCCAAATCTTTTTCAATAATTGTTCTTCTTCGTCTTTCCCTCCTCTTTTCCACTATGATGGCACCACCGTCACTTCTTCCTCTGACAAAGCTGAACTCTTCGCTAACACTTTCGCTAAAAACTCCACTTTGGATGATTCCGGTGCTATTCCTCCCTCTCCTACTTATGCCTAACATAATAATCTCTTCCAAGAATGTACATTCCACCCTCTCTGGGCTTAATACTAACAAGGCGTATGGTCCGGATGGTGTTCCCCCTGTTGTACTAAAAAACTGTGCTTCCGTGCAGACTCCCTGCCTAGGAAAACTCTTCCGTCTCTGTCTCTCCTCTAATGTCTTTCCTTCTTGCTGGAAGTTTGCTCTCATTCAACCTGTCCCAAAGAAGGGTGACCGCTCTCAACCCTCCAACTATCGTCCAATTGCTCTCATTTCTTGCATCTCTAAAGTTTTTTAAACTATTCTTGCCTCAAAATTTCTTAAGCATTTATCTTCCCATAACTTACTCTCAGACCACCAGTATGGCTTCCTTAAGGGCCGCTCTACTGGTGATCATATTTCTTTATCTTACTAACTCTTGGTCATCCTCTATTCGGGACTTCGGCGAGACTTTTTCTGTTGTGCTAGACATATCTAAGGCCTTCGATAGAGTCTGGCACAAATCCCTTATTTCCAAACTACCCTCCTACGGTTTTTATTCCTCCATCTGTGCCTTTGTCTCTAATTTCCTTTCTGGCCGTTCCATAGCTGTGGTTGTGGACGGCCACCATTCACTTTCTCAACCTATCAACTCCAGTGTTCCTCAGGGTTCTGCCCTATCTCCAATTCTCTTCCTATTATTCATTAACGACCTTCTCAACTGCGCCTCTTGCCCCATTCACTCATATGCTGATGACTCTACATTACACTATTCAACTAATCTTCCACAAAATTATTCACAGCAGGAACTCCAAAACTCACATAATGAGGCCATAAAACACCTATCTTCTGATCTCTCTACTATCTATAATTGGGGCAGAGAAAACCTTGTTACTTTCAATGCTTCCAAAACTCAATTTCTCCGTCTGTTTACTCATCACCCCCTTCCAGAAAACTATGACCTACTCATCAACAACATACAAATTAACCCTTCATCTTCTCTTAATATTCTTGGTGTCTCTTTTTCTTCTAATCTCTCTTGGAAAGATCATATTACTACTCTAGCTAAAACAGCTTCCCAGAAGCTGGGTGTTTTCAACTGCCTCCAGGGGTTCTTTACCCCTGCGCAGCTTCTTGCTCTGTACAGGGGCACAGTGCGTCCATGATTTGAGTATTGTTCACACGTGTGTGGAGGATCCTTTCACACAGCACTTCTAGACAAAGTAGAAAAGAAAGCCTTCCATCTCATTAAATCACGTCCACTCACCAATTAAATCACGTCCACTCACCAATTAAATCACGTCCACTCACCAATTAAATCACGTCCACTCACCAATTAAATCACGTCCACTCACCAATTAAATCACGTCCACTCACCAATTAAATCACGTCCACTCACCATTTAAATCACGTCCACTCACCAATTAAATCACGTCCACTTACCAATTAAATCACGTCCACTCACCAATTAAATCACGTCCACTCACCAATTAAATCACGTCCACTCACCAATTAAATCACGTCCACTCACCAATTAAATCACGTCCACTCACCAATTAAATCACGTCCACTCACCAATTAATTTTACATTATCTTGAACATTAATTTTACAACTGTAAACTCGTGAACGTTTGGAAAAGGTGATAATTTCAGTGACTTAAATAGAGGTTTTGTGTGTTCTCTATAGTGAACTGATTTTATTATTCCTACCGCTCTTTTCTGCAATGTTATAATAGGTTTGATATGGCAATCACTCGCTGCACCCCAGACTTTTATACCATAGGTGATATACGGATATACAAAGGAATTATATAAAGTCACCAGTGTAGAGGTGTTCAGCGATGTTCTTGCCTTGCATATAATACCAATACCTTTTGAAATTTTATGTTATAACTGTCTTGATAGCGTAATGCATAAGTGCGCGGAATTTCGATGTGAGTATCCTAGGTTGGAGTCCTTGGAGTGCCACATGTATTTGTTGATTTCATTAATTGAGTTTAGAGGTGAAGTTGGTTGTTGGAAAATAACATAATACAAATAATTATTTAATATGTTCGCACCGGCATAATCTATCATAGATTCTATGACTACACCTAAAACAAGTGTATGTTGTACTGTACTGAGAGGGTTATTATTATTATTATTATTTTTTTTTTTCCTTTCATGTTAAATATCATGTAGTTTGTTTTATCAATATTTAATTATAACTTGTTAGCTGTAGTCCATTCTAATATTTGTTTAATGTCTACATTCATCATCTCAACGATATTATTAATGTTATCCCCACCTAAAAATATATTAGTATCATCCGCGATAAGAATGGGTAGTAAATTTGGAGATACATTTACAATATCATCAACATAGAGAAGGTATAACAGTGGCCCCAAAACCGAGCTCTGTGGCACTCCACACCTTACAAAACCGTTGAATGAATGTATGCTATTATACGCTACATATTGTGATCTATTATCTAAATAGCTCTTGAACCAATTTAGTCCAACTCCTCGAATACATATGTATTAATTTTTCTCAAGTAATATAGCATGGTTTACCGTATCAAAGGCCTTACTAAAGTCTAGAAAATGCCCAAGAACATTTTTACCTTCATCTAGTGTTTTTTATATTTTGTCTATCATGATTATCAATGCCATCTAAGCTCCATAGCCCTTTCTAAAACCAAACTGGTATTTATAAAGTAAATTGGGCTTATTTATAAATGAAATCAGTCGGTCATACAATGCGCTCAATTATTTTTGAGAAGACGGATAGCACCGAAACTGGACGATAATTGTTTATTAATGAAGTATCCCCATTTTTAAATATCGGTATGATCTTTGCCGTTTTCAGTTCGCTTGGAAAAATTCCTTCAGTTAACGACAAGTTAATCAAATAAGTTAACGTGTTAAAGGGGGTCACCGGCTTTTATTAATCTTTCTCTCCTTTCCTCTCTTTCCCTGGCTTGTATCCATTCGGCCCCATTCAGCCAAATGTTTTAAGACGTTTATCCCCATCCAGGTGTCGATTTCTTCCTGGCGAGTGATAGCGAGCCTGCATTGTATGGAGAGACCCGGCTTCGCCGGAGAAATTTTTGCTATCGCAAAATGTACAAACTTAGCTTGGTGTCAAAACAAAAATATATATATACCGTCTCGCTACCGCTCGCCAGGAAAATATTGACACCTGGATGGGGGTAAGCGTTTTAAAACAGTAGGCTGAATGGGGCCAAATGGATACCAACCAAAGAGAGAGGGAGAGAAAGAGAAAAAAAGCGAGGTTGGCTCCCTTAATGAAGAATGGACAAGTTTCCTTCACAACACTAGCGCTCACGTCATCCCAACCAGGACTTTTTTTTTCTTTAATTTTAGTATAATGTTCTTTACTTCGTCACAATGTGTTGGTTTTAGAAATATAGTATTAGGATTGGCATCAGGCATAACGGATGAAACACTCCTGCCAACATTAGAGGCTCACTATCGATCGCCAGGGAAAAAATCAACACCTAAATAGCACGAAAGGTCTAAATATTGACGAAGAAATGGGGCGAAAGGTCTTAAAATCGACTAACTAATGGGGCAAACATCTTAACATCTGAAAACTAATGGGGCTAAACATGAGGGAGAAAGTGGTCCAGCAGTGATTGTCATATATTACTTCCGATATTCAGATAACAATTATTGAAAATCATCTGCTATAAGCTTATTATTACTTAATATTTTACCATATGTACACAATTACTTAATATTTTACCATATGTACACAATTACTTAATATTTTACCATATGTACACAATTACTTAATATTTTACCATATGTACACAATTACTTAATATTTTACCATATGTACACAATTACTTAATATTTTACCATATGTACACAATTCAGAAGTTTTCTTTTGTAATTGTTTTTTATTTATTATTTCTCGTATTAATTCCCATGATTTTTTAATATTCGCCTTATTTTCCTTAAGGGGGGATGATTCACTTTTGGGGCCGTTTTTGCATGTATTCATTATTTTCTAGTTTCCTCCCTAGACCTCCATCAAATTTTAATATACATCCATTAGATCCCCCTTCTAGAATAATTTGTACATTTTTCGGTAGACAAATGTCCCGGCCGAAGGCCGGTTCTTCCAACATTAGAGGCTCACTATCGTTCGCCAGGGAAAAAATCGACACCTAAATAGCACGAAAGGTCTGAATATTGACGAAGAAATGGGGCGAAAGGTCTTAAAATCGACTAACTAATGGGGCAAGCATCTTGACATCTGAAAACTAATGGGGCTAAACATGAGGGAGACAATGGTCCAGAAAACCGGCCCATGTCCCCTTAAGCAGCCTATCATAATGCTCTCGTTCTGATTGACGTAATCATTGTTGTAAATATTCTTTTATATTCTGAATACTTCTTTGTATTATAATCTGGAGTTCTTTGTCGAGATAAAATACAATTTATTTTTAACTTTAACCCCTTCTGTACCGGCGACGTATTTTGTATTATATGTTAGCTACATTTAGACGATTTTGTGCAGCTTAAGAAGGATCTGTGGTAGTAAAAGGGGGTAAGTGAGATAGTTCGAAGCCTGTTAATTGCTGGAGGCCCTTTAAAAACTGAATAAAATCGTCTAATAGTAGCCAGAATGAATGTAAAAGGACGTCTCCGGTACAGAAGGGGTTAATACATTGTTTAAGACCAGTGGTAAGCCAGCACTTCCGGTTACGATATGTAATTTGTATTTTCTGAAGCGGAAAAGATTCCTCCTAATATTCGTAAATTCAGTATGAAACCTCGAAAAAGCTCTAAAGCTTGTTGACAGTTATGACCAATGATATTTGCTGAATCAATATGATATATTTTTTCCTTGAACCGAAGCATATTAGTTTCATTCATTTGTCGCTTAAGGGGGGTGACCTGTTTTTGTTCTGTCCTTTTCTATCTTTCTCTGGCTTGTATCCATTTGGCCCCATTCAGCCTACTGTTTTACGACGTTTATCCCCATCCAGGTGTCCATTTTTTACTGGTGAGCGGTAGCGAGCCAGTATATTTTTTATATTTGTTTGACAGCAGGCTAAATTTGTAAATTTTTCGATAGAAAAATTTCTCCGGCGAAGCCGAATTTCTTCATATAATGCTGGCTCGCTATCGCTTGCCAGAAAGAAATCGACACCTAGATGGGGATAAACGTCTTAAAATAGTTGGCTGAATGGGGCCGAATGGATACAAGCCAGAGAAAGAGAGACCAGGACAGAAATAACAGCCAGCAGGTCACCCCCCTTAACCCCTACAGTGCAGGTCACCCCCCTTAACCCTTACAGTGCAGGTCACCCCCCTTAACCCCTACAGTGCAGGTCACCCCCTTAACCCCTACAGTGCAGGTCACCCCCCTTAACCCTTACAGTGCAGGTCACCCCCCTTAACCCCTACAGTGCAGGTCACCCCCTTAACCCCTACAGTGCAGGTCACCCCCTTAACCCTTACAGTGCAGGTCACCCCCTTAACCCTTACAGTGCAGGTCACCCCCCTTAACCCTTACAGTGCAGGTCACCCCCCTTAACCCTTACAGTGCAGGTCACCCCCTTAACCCCTACAGTGCAGGTCACCCCCCTTAACCCTTACAGTGCAGGTCACCCCCTTAACCCTTACAGTGCAGGTCACCCCCCTTAACCCCTACAGTGCAGGTCACCCCCTTAACCCTTACAGTGCAGGTCACCCCCCTTAACCCCTACAGTGCAGGTCACCCCCCTTAACCCCTACAGTGCAGGTCACCCCCTTAACCCTTACAGTGCAGGTCACCCCCCTTAACCCTTACAGTGCAGGTCACCCCCCTTAACCCTTACAGTGCAGGTCACCCCCTTAACCCCTACAGTGCAGGTCACCCCCCTTAACCCTTACAGTGCAGGTAACCCCCTTAACCCTTACAGTGCAGGTCACCCCCCTTAACCCTTACAGTGCAGGTCACCCCCCTTAACCCTTACAGTGCAGGTCACCCCCCTTAACCCTTACAGTGCAGGTCACCCCCTTAACCCTTACAGTGCAGGTCACCCCCTTAACCCCTACAGTGCAGGTCACCCCCCTTAACCCTTACAGTGCAGGTCACCCCCTTAACCCTTACAGTGCAGGTCACCCCCCTTAACCCCTACAGTGCAGGTCACCCCCTTAACCCTTACAGTGCAGGTCACCCCCCTTAACTCCTACAGTACAGGTCACCCTCCTTCACCCCTACAGTGCAGGTCACCCCCCTTAAGCCTTACAGTGCAGGTCACCCCCCTTACCCTACAGTGCAGGTCACCCCCTTAACCCTTACAGTGCAGGTCACCCCCCTTAACCCTTACAGTGCAGGTCACCCCCCTTAACCCCTACAGTGCAGGTCACCCCCCTTAACCCTTACAGTGCAGGTCACCCACCTTAACCCCTACAGTGCAGGTCACCCCCCTTAACCCTTACAGTGCAGGTCACCCCCCTTAACCCTTACAGTGCAGGTCACCCCCTTAACCCTTACAGTGCAGACGACGTTCTTTTTAGCATATTCTGGACACTATTAGACGATTATATTCAGCTTAGGAAGAACCTCTAGTAATAATAAGGCTTCAAACTGTCTCAACCAACTCTTTTGACTACCACATCTCCTTCCTAAGCTGCATATAATCGCCTAAATATAGCTACAACAAAATATAACACACGTCGCTGGTACTCAAAGGGTTAATGATAAACTCAGGACATGGTTGCGCTTTTCCTGATTGTGTTCTTTTATTTATAAATTATTATTTTACTTAAGGGGAGGTTTTTAGTTTGGTCTCTAGATATCCATCAAGCTTAAGATTACACCCCCTTGAGCCCCTTTCAGATAAATTTGTACATTTTTCGGTAGAAAAATGTCCCGGCTGAAAGCCGGTTCCTCTTAAATTACAGGCTCGCTATCGCTCGCCAGGATAAAATCGACACCTAAATGGCACGACAGGTTTTAAAATTGACAGAAATGGGTCGAAAGTTCTTAAAATCGTCAAAATAATGGGGCAAACGTCTTAAAATTAGAAAACCAATGGGGCTAAACATTTGGGAGAAAGGAGTCAAGAAAAAAAAGTGGAAATCTCCCCTTAAGCGTTGTTTCCACAGCGATTTTGATTAGTTATTTTGTCTTTTTACTGTGTTCGTATACGTTTTGGTTTGTTTATTGCAAGTTTTCCATTATAATTTACAATACAAAATATAGGGAAATGGGCAGATATATCGGTATACATAAATGGGCAGATATATCGGTATACATAAATGGGCAGATATATCGGTATACATAAATGGGCAGATATATCGGTATACATAAATGGGCAGATATATCGGTATACATAAATGGGCAGATATATCGGTATACATAAATGGGCAGATATATCGGTATACATAAATGGGCAGATATATCGGTACACATTCAACCTGTCCCAAAGAAGGGTGACCGCTCTCAACCCTCCAACTATCGTCCAATTGCTCTTATCTCTTGTCTTTCTAAAGTTTTTGAAACTATTCTTGCTTCCAAATTTCTTAAGCATTTCTCTTCTCATAATCTGCTCTCAGATCGCCAGTATGGCTTCCTTAAGGGTCGCTCTACTGGTGATCTTCTTTCATATCTTACTAACTCTTGGTCATCCTCCTTCCGGGACTTCGGTGAGACTTTTTCTATTGCACTTGACATATCGAAAGCCTTCGATAGAGTCTGGCATAAATCTTTAATTTCTAAACTACCCTCCTTCGGTTTCTATCCCTCCATCTGTGCCTTTGTCTCTAATTTCCTTTCCGGCCGTTCCATAGCCGCGGTTGTGGACGGCCATTGTTCACTTCCTCACCCTATAAACTCCGGTGTTCCTCAGGGCTCTGTCCTATCTCCTATTCTCTTTCTAATTTTTATAAATGATCTCCTTAACTGTACCTTAATTCCCATCCATTCATACGCAGACGACTCAACCTTACACTACTCCATTAGTTTTTCAGAACGCCCCAGCCAGCAATCCCTCAACGACAAACGTAATGAAGCCATAGAACTCTTAAATTCTGATCTAAATACTATTTCCAATTGGGGCAGAGAAAACCTTGTTAACTTTAATGCTTCCAAAACCCAATTTCTCCATCTATCTACCCGTCAGGATCTCCCAGCGGACTATCCCTTATTCTTCAACAATACAAAAATCAACCCTTCATCTTCTCTCAATATTCTTGGTGTCTCTTTTTCTTCTGCTCTCATTTGGAAGGACCATATTACCAGTCTTGCTAAGGCAGCCTCCCAGAAGCTGGGTGTGCTCAACCGCCTTAGGGGGTTCTTTTCCCCTGCACAGCTTCTTGCTCTGTACAGGGGCATAGTGCGCCCTTGTATTGAGTATTGTTCACATGTGTGGGGAGGTTCCTCTCACACCGCTCTCCTAGACAAAGTTGAAAGGAAGGCCTTTCGTATCATTAATTCCCGTCCACTCACCAACTCTCTGCAATCTCTCTCTCTCCGCCGCAATGTTGCATCTCTCTCGCTATTCTATCGCTACTATAATAATCAGTGTTCCTCAGAGCTATCCCAGTGCATACCACCTCCTTTACGTAGGGCACGTGGTACCCGTCTTGCAACTCAATCCCACCCCTACTCTGTGCAACTCTCCAACCCAAGAGTGAAACGTTACTCTCAAACTTTCTTCTACTCAACAGCTGAGCTCTGGAACTCTCTCCCAGAATCAGTCTTTCCCTCTTCCTATGACTTAAATTGCTTCAAACTCCGTGTGTCCAGGCATTTTGGCTCGAACGTCCCTTGATTTTGGCCCTGTCACTCTTTCAACTATGGGGGAGGCACTCGCTATAGGCAGTTATGCCTTTTGCCTCCCTCAATCACATAGAAAAAAAAAAAAAAAAAAAAAAAAACATAAATGGGCAGATATATCGGTATACATAAATGGGCAGATATATCGGTATACATAAATGGGCAGATATATCGGTATACATAAATGGGCAGATATATCGGTATACATAAATGGGCAGATATATCGGTATACATAAATGGGCAGATATATCGGTATACATAAACCCACACATAATTCCACTACCCTGTATCAAAGGGGTAAAGCTCAGTTAACCCTCTGACTTCCAAAACATCTTTCTAAATGTGAATGAATTAACCCTTTGAGTACCAGCGACGTGTGTTATCTTTTATTCTATCTCTATTTAGAATTGTAGACGATATAATGCAGCATGGGAAGGATCTGTGGCAGTTAAAAGGGTTCGACGAGATAGTTTGAAGACTTAATATTGCTAAAGGTCCTTCCTAAGCTGAATCAAATCGTCTAATAGGTCCCAGAATATGATAAAAAGAACGTCCCTGGTACTGGACGAGTTAATCTACTGATAGCCAGAATGAAAGGGTTAACGTTTGTGTTATCGTTCAACAATCTTTTGTTTTCTCCTTTGATATGTGTATGTTGATATGGTGTTGTCATTCTATTACTGACAATTAAATTAACTACTGTCTGTAAAAAAAAAAATTTTTTTTTTTTTTTACTTATGCTTTCAGAATGTCTGCACAATCGTCGTAATTCTTCGTAATATATATTCATTTATTAGTTTTCTTTTTATAGTATATTAGTACCGGTACTTTAATTATGTACGAGTGCAATCCTAATATTGATATTTTCGCATTATAATTGTTGTGTATATTTAAATTACATTTACGTTGCATCAAGATTAACTTATTTATATTATATCCAATACAAACTATAAGAACATAAGAAATTTGGAGTCTGCAAAAAGTCGATTGGCCCACACAAGGCAGATCCTTTTCACACCCAACCGATCTCGTCCATGTTACTATCTAATTTTTATCTCGAAACTCTCTATTGTTCTTGATCCTACTATAGCTGCACTCGGTAGCCTATTCCACATATCTACAAGTTCAATTTTGGTGCCCTAATTATAGAATGGATATAGACTCTTTAGGAGTCTAGAGGCAATCCAACGTAGAATGACAATAATTATCCAGAATATTAGACATTTATCATATGAGGAGATGTTAGAAGCCTTCGGGTTACATTCATTAGAGAGACGAGGATGTGGAGAAGATAATGCTTAACCCCTTCAGCACGATAACACTGCTTATCATACTGGTTACTATTAGACGATAGTCTTTACCTTAACTTCTACCTCTAGGCCTCAAAGGGGTAAATACGATCTCATTAAACCGTCTGAATAGCATACGTTCCTTTTCAACTGCATACCATCGTCTACTTTAGCCAGAATCAAAGGTAAAAATGTGTCATCGTGCTGACACATAGTAGATGAAGTTAATATACAAAGGGGACATTAGTAAAGTATTAAATCTGAATGATTGCGAAATATCCCGTACAAATGGCTTCAAACTAAATAAACTAAATTAATCACTCTTCCTATGTTAGTGTCATCTGCAAAATTATTTATCTGGCTATAGTCTATTCGCTGTAAGTAGACGAGAAATCATGACCTCTAACCTCTGTAACTCAAAAACGACTAGAATAATCGAGCCAATATGTTCACCATTTGGGAAGAGTCAGTCAAGAAATATATGTGGAAATTTACAGCCAATTTGCTCTAGCCCTTTTTGAGTTACAGATGATAGAAGTTATGATTTCTCGCCTACTTACAGCGAATAGACTATAGTTATTCCTACATCAAGGTCGTCAATAGAAATGATGAACAGTAGAGGGCATAAAGATGAATAGCAGAAGGCTGTGATAGTGTTTTAAATAACATACAATATATATCATTTTATATATACTAGATTTCTGCCATTTATTCCTCTTCTTTGTTCAGTTGATCAAATTACGTTAGATGAATATGCATATTATGTATATTAGTGCTTGTAAATGGCTCTGGAAGAATGAAGTCATAATTATGCGATTTCCACAACAAAGCAGTTATCGATATTGAACTAGTAGTATTATATATTGAACTAGTAGTATTATATATTGAACTAGTAGTATTATATATTGAACTAGTAGTATTATATATTGAACTAGTAGTATTATATATTGAACTAGTAGTATTATATATTGAACTAGTAGTATTATATATTGAACTAGTAGTATTATATATTGAACTAGTAGTATTATATATTGAACTAGTAGTATTATATTGAACTAGTAGTATTATATATTGAACTAGTAGTATTATATATTGAACTAGTAGTATTATATATTGAACTAGTAGTATTATATATTGAACTAGTAGTATTATATATTGAACTAGTAGTATTATATATTGAACTAGTAGTATTATATATTGAACTAGTATTATATATTGAACTAGTAGTATTATATATTGAACTAGTAGTATTATATATTGAACTAGTAGTATTATATATTGAACTAGTAGTATTATATATTGAACTAGTAGTATTATATATTGAACTAGTAGTATTATATATTGAACTAGTAGTATTATATATTGAACTAGTAGTATTATATATTCTGATAATCTCGTCCTCAATTCTCCTTTCTTTGTTGCCATGCACTGTATATCTTCTTCATTCACACTTTATACTATAATTAAGTTTTTCCGTGCGTCACTTATTTTTGCTTGATCTCTTTGTCCAAATGTCTTACTTCACTTTGTTCTATTTATTAATTTTTCTGTTTTTTCTTTTTTAGTTTTGCTCTCTCTCTGTCTCTGTCTCTCTCTCTCTCTCTCTCTCTCTCTCTCTCTCTCTCTCTCTCTCTCTCTCTCTCTCTCTCTCTCTCTCTCTCTCTCTCCTCTCTCTCTCTCTCTCTCTATATATATATATATATATATATATATATATATATATATATATATATATATATACTGTATATCTGTAAGTGACCTCTTCTCACCTCTGTCCATCATCTTCTCGACTGTTCCCGTCTCTATCGCATTTTGACTGTCTCCTTCATCTCTCACACACACATTACACTGACCCTTTTGTCGTCTCTCCAAACTCACTTCTATCATTTCCTGTCCCCCTATCTTTCCCTTTCGCTTTCCTGCCTTTATCTAAATATCCTCCCCTTTTTCTGCAGTTATTCTAAAGTTTTCTATTCACCAGTTGCTTAATTTGTTACCCCCCTATTTCAGCCATTGTCTCATTTTATTTATTTCCACCAATTTCGTCACACCTTTACCCGTATTTCAGCCATTATCCCATTATTTTCTATCCACCAATTTCGTCACACTGCCACCCATATTTCAGAAATTATCCCATTTTATTATATCCACCAATTTCGTCACTTTCGTCACATCTTAACATTTCGCACATCTTTCTATCATCCCCTATTGTTTTTGTTTTGTTTTCTAGATTATGTCAACCTTTTCCGTTCACTCCTATCCATTTTCGTTTGCATTCATATATACAGTATATATATGTATATATATTTTTTTTTTCTTTTTTCTTTTTTCTTTTTTCTGTGTGAGTTGACCCCTGTTCACTTTTCCCTCTCATACACCTGTCATCTTCATCTTCGTCATATTGTGTTCTTCCATTTTCAGTGTTTTTTATTCTCCCTCTTTCCCATTTTCTTAACCCCAGACACACATTTCATTTATTTATGTATTTGTTTATCTATCTTTCCCATTCCCTTCACCATACCCCAACACCTTTGTGTTTCTTTTCCGTATCTACTTACTTTGTTATGCACCCAGGATTTGCACACACACACACACACACACACACACACACACACACACACACACACACACACACACATATGTATATATATATTTTTGTCTATATTCCAACTACTCCCTCTCGGGCATAAGCTGATAGCCTTTACACTCTACCGCTGAACACTGTGAGGCCCGTGAGGTCTTGTTCCAGTCTAGGGAGTGAGACATGCGAAGCACCTATTCACGGATCGAACCCAACTCCATCTCTGACGCTGCTTCGCCTCTGCGCTTCACAGTCTCACTCCCCAGGTTCGGACCCTCACTCTCAGAACGCCACCTATTGAGCAATTAACTCACTAGGCATTGCCCCCCTGTAGCATATTTTGAATATGGGAATATTCATACAATGCTATTTAATCAGGGAACAATGAGGGTATTTTGTTTTGGAATTTCTGTGTGCTGTGGTAATGCACTGAAACTAGGTACAGCACAAATTCCATCCCAATAATATCTTCCCATTGACATATTGGGATTCGAACCCGGGTCCATTGGATTACCAGTTCAGTGGCAAGACCACTCTGCCTCACCTCCCCTATATATATATATATATATATATATATATATATATATATAATATTATATCGTGTATAATAAACATAGTAAAATCACCATTCACTCCTTTATCAATTTTGCCTTTCCATCCATACGCTCCATCGCTCCAAGTAAAATCACCACAGTCTTGTTTTTTCCCCTGTGTGCATGAAGGAGACAAACGTCAAAGCTGCCTGTAATAATCCCCCCTCGCCCCCCCCCCCCCCTCCCCATCCCCGTTGAAAGAGTCTCAGAAAGACAAAATCAAGGCACGTTAAAGGTAAATTAGGTATGTTGACAATAATGTGTGGTGTGCTTGTTAAGTGTAGTAAAATGAACAGGAGGAGGAGGTGTTTGTGAGAGTTAGCTTAATTACTCTGTGGGTAAGTGAGGCTCACATAGAAACAGTGGGGGAAGCCAGACAAATGAAACAGCAACACCTTATCATATGCCTATGTGGCCTCCCCTGGGTATTGCCCTTCTCTCTGCTACATTCCCCTATCATGTTTTCCCTTCTATCCATACCCTCCGCCCACCACCGTTCCACTCGTGCACTTGTCATCCACCTTTCACTCCCACCTGTCCACATGAATATAAACACCCTTTGAGGAGGAGCACTTTATAATTTAACACGTTCCCACATACTCCACTGGCCAGGCAATCGGTACCACAAGCGAGGGATTTTAGCTGCACTTGTAATATACAAGACATTCGATTTATGCTTGTGGAGATGTCTTATCAATATGATAACAAAGCCAATCAGTTCCCATATCTCTTAAGGGTAGAATATTAGTTTGCTCCCTATATCTTCATCAAGTTTAAAACAATGCTCTTCGAGATATATGTATGCATTTTTTCGGAAGAGAAACGTGCCGGCGGAAGGCCGACTCTTCCTAAATTACAGGCTAGCTATTGCTTGGTAGGAAATTATGGACACCTAACTGACACAAATGGTCCTATCCTCTCCCACCACTACCTTTCCCTTCGTATGTTGACAATATTATATATTCCACACACTGATTAAAATGCACCCTCTATCATTGCGCTGGGTATCTATATATCTTTCCCACCTTCTCTCCCCTCCCACCACTACCTATGTATTTCCTTCCCACACCACCACCTACCACCTACCCTCTCCCACTATCCAGGTACCAACAACACTCATAAACCACACCACAAAGCTACCACACCTCACCTCTCACACACACACATATATCCCACAGAGGCGGGGGGTGGGAGTGGGGGTGGGGGGGAGGGGCAGGCGGGGGACGGGAAAGGGGGTTCACCATACCACCGGACCCTACACATACACACTACAATATCTACATATTGCTCACCACATTACACACACACACACACACACACACACACACACACACA
>CM064505.1:31992388-32024888 GCA_032716605.1 Paralithodes platypus | reverse complement strand
TGACAGCAAGCTAAATTTGTACATTTTTTGATAGAAAAATTTCTCCGGCGAAGCCGGATTTCTCCATACAATGCTGGCTAGCTATCGCTCGCCCAGGAAGAAATCGACTCCTGGATTTTTGATTTTTTTTTGTTTGGGGGGGAGGGGGATTAACGTCTTAAAACAGTTAGCTGAATGGGGCCGAATGGATACAAGCCAAGGAAAGATAAGAAAAGAAGCCGGTGGCCCCCCTTAAGCATTCTGTACCCTCTCGTCACCCCTCCAGAGTCCAGTCACATTCCGGCACTCTTTCTATTGTTCTAGATACTGTACCCTAGTCACTGTACCGCCCTCAACACGTAGCCACCGTACCCTATTCAGTGTACCTACTACCGCACCCTATATTGCTACTTCTTGGTCACTCTCTAATACTTAAAATTCTGTTAAAGTTCTTGGACCCTGTCTTTTTTTTTTTTTTTTTTTTTTTTTACCTCGGGACTGTAGGGTGTTCAGTAGCCTGTAACACTTGTGAGGCCCCGAGATTATCGGTTGCAGCTGCAAGGTGTTAGGTGCTTTATATGTTCTAGATGGTCACAGGGGAGCTTCAAGGTGTTGGTTCCTTCCTTTCTGCCACACTAGATGACGACACCTTATTTATACAAGTCACTTGATTTGGAGAGAGTAGCTATACGGTTGTTCACAGCATCTTCGAATATGGTCAGGCATTTTCTATATAGGGAGTATTTTCTTGACGTGTCGTTGTAGCCAGGATAATTGTAGAACCACAGGAACGATCAGCTCACCTCAGAAAAAACCCTGGCGTTTGGCGTGGACTCGACTGAGGTCCATTAGGTTTGCAGTCCACCACGCTATCCACTGTGCTATCGCCTCTCAAATGTTAATATTACACTCGACTCTCTCACTTTCCTTACCCTACTGCTCAGACGCTGCGCACATTGTATTCCTTATCCTTATTGCATGTCCTTAAGGGGAGATTTCTACTTGAGGGATTTTTTTCTTGACCCCTTTCGCCCTCACGTTTAGGCCAATTGCATTTGATATTTTAAGACGTTTTCCACATTAGTTTGGCAGTTTTAAGAACTTTCGCCCCATTTCTGTCAATTTTAAGACCTTTCGTGCCATCTAGGTGTCATTTTTTTCCTGGCGAGCGATAGCGAGCCTGTATTTCAAGAGGAATCGGTCTTCGGCTGGGACATTTTTATACCGAAAAATGTACACATTTATCTTGAAAGGGGCTCAAAGGGGTGTAATTTTAAGCTTGATGGAGGTCTAGGGAACAAACTACAAACCTCCCTTTACGTTTATCGCTCTTGCTTCCATACGATTATCAAACTCAACTCTTGCTATTTACACACGTACTTTACTTATTACGTTTTGCTCACAATGTAATGTATATTGTTTCATTGCCATACGTGTCTAGTGCTCTTGCTTGCTCACAACGTACCGGTACGCTTCACTGAACAGACACACAGTATTATTCACACTCTAAGTCCCAACAAACAGCCCACCATGGACTCTCTCACACAACTCCTATTTACACCATGGTTTTGACACTCAGCTCCTCTTATCTGCTATATTTGTTCCATCAGTAGTGTCAAAGTACAACACAGTATCATGTTTGTATTTATATACATATATACTGTATAAACAGTATATATATATATATATATATACATATATATATATATATATATATATATGTATATATATATTTATTTATCTATGTATTTATTCATTAATTTATATATTAAGGTATTTATGTATGTATTATTATTATTATTTTATATATCATAGGTTATATAACCGTGGTACTATTCCTTGAGCACTCTACCTGACCACTGCAGGTACAACGACGTTCAGTTCCTGGTGCACAAACTCATTACAATCAACCAGTCAAGAACACGGTGTAGGGCGAGTTAAAATACCCCCCCCCCCCCCCCCCCCGCCACTCCTTCTCCCGTCCCAGCAGAGAAACTTTAAGGGGAGATTTTGAGTTTGCTTGCTAGACCCCCATCAAGCTTTAGGACAAATACCCCCAAGACCCCTCTTCGATATAAATGTGTAAATTTTCGGTAGATAAATGTCTCGACCAAAAGCCGGTTTCTCCTAAATTACAGGCTCGCTAGCGCTTGCCAGGAAAAAATCGACACCTAAATGGCACGACAGTTCTTAATATTGACAGAAATTCGGCGAAATGTCTTAAAATCGCCAAGCTAACTGGGCGAACGTCTTAAAATCTCAAAACTAAGGGGGCTAAACATGAGGGAGAAGGAGGATCGAAAAAAAATCTCTCAAGTGAAAATTTCCCCTTAAGCATGTTAAAAGCGGTTACACCAGCGCTTTTTCCACCGTTTTTTCGGCATCCTATACCTGGAAGTTTCTGAATTCAAGTTTTGTAAAATGTCTGCCAACTATAACAATCTAGCGGCAGTAAAAATGTCTGATACCCATAAATAAAGAGCCCAAAAATGCGGCCAATATTAAAGATAGGTATCAAAAGACGCCAGAAAAAACGCTCGCTTTTTTAGAATGTGTAGAGTGTTACTTTTCGGCAAATTGTTGTGGCAACTTTGTTATAATTTCTTTCATTTATTTATTTTTATTTATTTATTTTTATTTTTTATTTTTTTAATAAGCTTTCAGCCAACCGTAGTAAAATACCTAAAGTATAGTTACCAATTCCAAATAGGAAAGAACCCCACAATGTTGGAACAAATATGTTGAAGTTCGAATGTCTCCGGTAAAAAACGTTCTTTTGGCTGAAGGGAATAAGTGGCCGAAAAAAACGTTCGTGTGGGTGAAGGGGTTAAATTGTCGATCGAACGTTGCCGGAAAAAACGTTCGTGTGGCTGTAGAGATTAAGTTGTCGATCGAACGTTGCCGGGAAAAACGTTCGTGTGACTGAAGGAAAAAATGCCGATCGAACGTTGAAGGAAAAAACGTTCGTGTGGCGAAGGAAATAAGTTGTCGATCGAACGTTGCCGGAAAATCGTTCGTGTGGCTAAAGGAAGTAAATGCCGATCGAACGTTGAAGGAAAAAATGTTCGTGTGGCTGAAGGAAATAAATGTCGATCGAACGTTACCGGAAAAAACGTTCGTGTGGCTGAAGGAAATAAATGCTGATCGAACGTTGCCGGAAAAACGTTAGCGTGGCTGAAGGAAATAAATGTCGATCGAACGTTGCCGGAAAAAACGTTCGTGTGGCTAAAGGAAGTAAATGCCGATCGAACGTTGCCGGAAAAAACGTTCGTGTGGCTGTAGAGAGAATAGAGCTGTCGATGAAAGAGGGGGAGGCTGCCGAGTAATATCATTAGCACAGATTCAATTGCCAGTTTATTGACGCAGGGATGGGCCGGGTTATGAGTGTAAATGGTCGGGTGTGTAGGGGGAGAGAGAGAGAGAGAGAGAGAGAGAGAAAAGTAGTAGCTAGGGCTCGCAGATTGTGTGTGTTTTTTTTTTTTATTATATTTTTTTATTGTATTTGTTTTTAAGGGGGGTCACCGGCTTTGTTTTATCTTTATCTCCTTTTCTGTCTTTTCATGGCTTGTATCCATTCGACCCCATTCAGTCAACTGTTTTAAGACGTTTATACCCATCCAGTTGTCGATTTCTTTCTGGCGAGCGATAGCGAGCCAGCTTTGTATGGAGAAATCCGGCTTCGCCGGAGAAATTTTTCTATCAAAAAATGTACAAATTTAGCTTGCTGTCAAAACAAAAATATATATATGCTGGCTCGCTACCGCTCGCCAGGAAAATAGTGACACCTGGATGGAGGTAAACGTCTTAAAACAGTAGGCTGAATGGGGCCGAATGGATACAATCCAAAGAGAGAGGGAGAGCAAGAGAAAACAAGCGAGGTGGGCTCCCTTAATGATTGTATTCTCTATTGGGGTTTAATTATTAGGAGATTGTTTTTTATGTTTTTATTGTTTGATTGTTCGTAGATTTTGTGTTTTTGTTTAATTTATCTTTTGGTGTTTGACTGTTTGTTTGTTTTGTTTTATGGTTTAATATTCATGGTGTTTGGTTGGTCGTAGATTTTGTGTTTGTATTTTTTTTTTTTTTTTTTTTTGGTGGTTGAGTGTTTGTTTTGTTTTAATGGTTTAATTATTTTTGTGTGTGATTGATCGTAGATTTGGTGTTGTGTTTTATATATATTGGTGTTTGACTGTTTTGTTTTAATGGTTTAATTCTCTTGGTGTGTGATTGATCATAGATTTGGTGTTGTGTTTTATATATATTGGTGTTTGACTGTTTTGTTTTAATGGTTTAATTCTCTTGGTGTGTGATTGTTAGTAGATTTGGTGTTGATCGCGTAAAACATTAAGTGCGCGGAATTTCGATGTGAGTATCCTAGGTTCGAGTCCTTGGAGTGCCACCTGTATTTGTTGATTTCATTAATTGAGTTTAGAGGTGAAGTTGGTTGGTGGAGAGAACATAATAATTAAATCTATTGGTGTTTGTTTGATTGTTAGTATATTTTATTGTATTAAGGGAGCTCAGACGGTATTGTGCAGCATAATTGACTGGTTCGGCTCAATGGTTTAAGGAAGGGGTTTAGTTTGCTCTCTAAACCTCTATCAAGCTTAAAAAACACCCACAAGACCCCCCTTCGATATAAATTTGTACATTCGGCCGAAGGCCGACTCCTCTTCAAATACAGGCTCGCTATCGCTCGCCAGGAAAAAAAATCGACACCTAAATGGCACGAAAGGTCTTAATATTGGCAAAGAAATGGGGCAAAAGGTCTAATAATCGCCAAACTAATGGGGCGAATGTCTTGAAATCTCATAACTAATAGGGCTAAACATGAGGGAGGAGGAGGAGGACTCGAAAAACCAACTGCCTCCCCTTAATTAAGTGTAAATGGATGGGCGTGTGTAGAGGGAGGAGGAGTAAGAGCTGCAGGCAAGAACCCAACTTGTGTTTTGCTGATTGAGTTCGATTTTTGTGATATTGCTTTTTTGTTTTTCTCTCTCTCTCTGTTGGTGTTGCATTGATAGTAGATTTTGTGTGTGTTTGTTTTTTTGGTTTGACTGTTGGTGTTGCATTGATAGTAGATTTTGTGTGTGTTTGTTTTTTTGGTTTGACTGTTGGTGTTGCATTGATAGTAGATTTTGTGTGTGTTTGTTTTTTTGGTTTGACTGTTGGTGTTGCGTTGATAGTAGATTTTGTGTTGCGTTTTAAATTCTATATTGGTGTTTGGTTTTTAGTAGCATATTTTTGTTTGTTATATTTTAATTGTCGTTTTGTGTTTATGTTCTAATTTTCTATTGGTGTTTGTTAGTTTATTTGTGTGTTATGTTTACATTATATATTGGTGTTTGTTAGTGATTTTAGTGTTTATGTTTTAATTATGTCTTGCTATTGGATCGATTCTTACATCTATAGCTATAAGTCTGTTCGCTGTAAGTAGGCGAGAAATCATGACCTCTAACCTCTGTAACTAAAACACGACTAGAGTAATCGAGCTAATCTATCTATCTATCTATATGCTCAGGCCCAATCCCCATTTTGGGGGTAGCCGACTCAAGACAGAGCAAGAACAGGGAAAACACAAAAACAACATAAAACAAAAAATAAACACAGATAAAAAACACAAACTCACACACATCCAGGTCACCCAGGAGAAGACCCAGAGACCAGGGTTACCAAGGTCGCTCCAGCACTCCCCCGGCCCCTGACCACCCAGAGAGGTTCCGATCTCGGCAGGCAGACATGCAGCGGAGCCAAAGCCACAAGCCCTCCCACCACACTTCCAGGCACACCCTTCATATTAATCGTCCCCCCGGGGCAGGCGCCTGATGGACTATTACCTAGTCGAACTTGCGCCCGACCCCTTACTCCAAATGACCATGTGTTCACTCAACTATTCACAAGCATTCTCCATTCACTCCTGTCCACCACCACTTCCCCTGCCTGATCTATAGTCATTCCTCTATCATCCAAAGCCTTTCTTACACAGTCTCTCCATCTCAATGGGGGTCTTCCTGCCCTTCTATCTCCCCTTGTACCTGACTCACATATTCTCTTTGTAAGCCTTTCATCTCCCATTTGTTCAACATGACCATCATGACCATCAAGCTAATATGTTTACCATTTGGGAAGAGTCAGTCAAGGAATAAATGTGGAAATTTACAGCCAATTTACTCTAGCCCTTTTTGAGTTACAGAGGATAGAGGTCATGATTTTTCGCCTACTTACAGAGAATATACTATAGTATTATGGGCTACCTGCGAGAACCTAACTGGACCTTTATGGGTTAATTATCTATTGATGTTTTAGTGTTAGTATATTTTGTTCTGTTCTAATTATATCTATTTGTGCTTGATTGTTACTAGATTTTGTTTTGTTCTAATTATCAATGGTCTTTGATTGTAGTAGATTTTGTTTTGTTCTAGTTATTTGTTTTGTTATTGTTAGTAGATTTTGTTTTGTTCTAATTATTTGTTTTGTTATTGTTAGTAGATTTGGTTTTGTTCTAATTATCTATGGTATTTGATTGTTAGTAGATTTGGTTTGTTCTAATTATCTATTGGTGTTTGTTAGATAGATTTAGTTTTTAATAACTGTTGTTGTTGGAGTGTTAGTAGATTTTGTTTTGTTCTAAATATCTATTGGTGTTTGATTGTTAGTAGATTTGGTGTGTTCTAATTATCTATTGGTGTTTGTTAGATAGATTTAGTTTTTAATTATCTGTTGTTGTTGGAGTGTTAGTAGATTTTGTTTTGTTCTAAATATCTATTGGTGTTTGATTGTTAGTAGATTTTGTTTGTTGTTTTAATTATCTGTTGGTGTTTGAGTGTTAGTTGAGTTTGTTTCGTTCTAATTATCTATTAGTGTTTGTCAGATAGATTTTGTTTACTTTTAATTATCTGTTGTTGTTGGAGTGTTAGTATGTTTTGTTTTGTGTTTTAATTCTCTGTTCGTATTTGATTGTTAGTAGATTATGTTTTATGTATTAATTATCTCTCTCTATTGGATAGTTTCCTACACCTATAACTAGTCTTGTATCACTCCTTGTTTTTTATACTTGAATCCCTTTGGCGGTTTGACCTTTACCTTTAACAATTATTTCAGTTTTATCATTCGATATATGTTGCATTCTCTCATGCCATTTGATCTTTGCTGGCACCTACAGTCTGTTTAATCTCCAATAATATATAATTTATTATATTGTCTTGGGTGATACTTATCTATAGAACTGTAGGATTCTGTAACACTGTATTAAAAGATTAACTTATTTCTGAGGCTTGGAATAAATGCTGATATATTTACTGAAATTGCATTTGTCAGTGGTGGGTAATAAAATATTGGCATTCCAATGATTAGAAAGATGCATTTATATGTTTTTTGTTTTGTTTTTTAAACCAACAATACAGATTATTGTGTATTTGAATATTTAGTATGGATTATGACTGTCAACATCAATATTTAGTATGGATTATGACTGTCAACATCAATATTTAGTATGGATTATGACTGTCAACATCAATATTTAGTATGGATTATGACTGTCAACATCAATATTTAGTATGGATTATGGACTGTCAACATCAATATTTAGTATGGATTATGACTGTCAACATCAATATTTAGTATGGATTATGACTGTCAACATCAATATTTAGTATGGATTATGACTGTCAACATCAATATTTAGTATGGATTATGACTGTCAACATCAATATTTAGTATGTATTATGACTGTCAACATCAATAGTTTTGCGAAAACGTTCATAAATTGTATAATCCCAAGTTGCTATCACTTTCTCTTAACAGTCCTCGTGTGCCTCTAATATCCTTGAACTAGTATTATTTGTTCATATAGTAGCAGGGTCCAGATATATTATCTGGACAATGTACAGTAGCGTGGTCGAATTAACGCTCGTGACAATGTTTCCTCCGAGTTGTGAGCAAACTATTGCTTCTTACTGTACCTCTAACCTCCTCACTAATATTCCATCCACTCCACACACTAACATTTCACCTCCCTTCACCCCTGGCGTACCAAACATGTCATGCAGCAGGGGACGACAGAGACCACGAGACTCTGGGTGGTAGCACGAATACTAACAGAGAGAGGGAGAGAGAGAAAGAGTTAGTTAGTTACATATAGTTACATATATACGCCGACTTCACAGACTAGGCAGTCCGGACGTAATGCTAACATATAATTTGCTACAGAGTGGATGGTATGGGTAGCAAAGCAGAATATCGAATAGAAAAACACAGAGAGAGAGAGAGAGAGAGAGAGAGAGAGAGAGAGAGAGAGAAAGAGAGAGAGAGAGAGAGAGAGAGAGAAGTCTTCATATATATTAATGTATCTAGCTATACTAGTAAGTATATTTATTCTGTGGTGATAACATTAGTTAGCGGATGAAGCAACTTTCGATAATTTCCAAGGACGCACTGTATGAGACTAATTCATAAATTGAGGGACGATAAGTAAACTAGAAGAGAATCTGAAGATGGGAATTTTATGTACTAAAATACACACATAGAGAGATAGAGAGAGAGAGAGAGAGAGGGGGGGGGGGGCAGAAACCAACTGACAGACTGATTGGCAGAGGGAGTAAGTAAGAGTGTAAGATAAGTGTTGGTGTGTGTATGTGTATGTATGTGTGTGTGTGTGTGTGTGTGTGTGTGTGTGTGTGTGTGTGTGTGTGTGTGTGTGTGTGTGTGTATCTGTGTGAGTGTGTGTGTGTGGGTTACATGGAATAATTTGTACATGAAACAGCTTTCGATTAACTCCAAGGGATAGAGAAACAAAAATGTTACTAACAGAGAGAGAGAGAGAGAGAGAGAGAGAGAGAGAGAGAGAGAGAGAGAGAGAGAGAGAGAGAGAGAAATAGATTGAGGGACAGACAGGGAGGAGCCTGGGGCGAGTCAGCTCCTAATAATCACAGTAAAAATGCACAAAAAGACAGCGGTGTTCCTTTTAAGTCAGTTTAGCCAGACCCTTCTCCGTTATTACACCCCACCCTGCCTCCCTTACCCTACCTCACCCTGCTGCCCTAACCGTACCTCACCCTGTATGTGCCTCACCCTACCTCTACCTCACCCTACCTCTACCTCACCCTGCTGCCTTTGCCTCCCTTACCCTACCTCTACGCATTACCCTACCTCACCCTGTCTGTGCCTCACCCTGCCTTTACCTCACCCTGTCTGTACCTTACCCTACCTCTACGTTTTACCCTACTGCCTCTGCCACCCTTTCCCTACCTCAACCTGCCTCTACCTCACCCTGCTGCCTCTGCCTCCCTTACCCTACCTCACCATGCCTGTGCCTCACCCTTCCTTTACCTCATTCTGTCTCTGCCGTACACTGCCTCTGCCTCACCCTATTTCTGTGTCACCATGACTTACTTTACCTTAACCAGACCCATCTCTGTTATTACACTTCACGCTTCCTCACTCTGCCCTCTCACCCTGATATCTCACCCTACTTCCAATATTGTGTCTGCCTCATCTCACCATGCCTTCCCTTGCCTCATCTTGCCTTACCTTGTTGCTGCATCACTTAACCCTGTCAATGTCTCGCCTTTCATCACCCTTTTTCTCTTTTTATTTATTAATATATATATATATATATATATATATATATACCTGTATATCAGTATGTCTGTGCCTCCCTGTCTCTGCCTCTCCCTCACCCTGTATTTTACCGATCTCTCCTTCACTCTTTTTCCAACTCACCATTTCTCTGAACCTAAGAACATACGAAAATGGTAATCTGCATAAAGCCGATTGGCCCATAGAAGGCAGTTCCCTCTCACACCCAACTCATCTCGTCCATATGTCTATCTAATTGTATCTTGAAGCTATCTGTCGTTCTTGATCCTACTATGGCGCTAGGTAGCCTATTCCACATAACTACAACTGTTACCAAACCAGTATTGGCCTGTATCTTTCCTGAAACGACACCCTGCCTCAACCTCCTCCTACCCCTACCTCACTCCACCTCTGTGATGAATTGGAACAACCTCCTCTCCAGCCACCGTGTTCAAGACATATATATTTTTGTTTTGACAGCAAGCTAAATTTGTACATTTTTTGATAGAAAACATTTCTCCGGCGAAGCCGGATTTCTCCATACGATGCTGGCTCGCTATCGCTCGCCAGGAAGATATCGACACCTGGATGAGGATAAACGTCTTAAAACAGTTGGCTGAATGAGGCCGAATGGATACAAGCCAGGGAAAGAGAGAAAAGGAGATAATAGACTTGAGACTTAGATAAACAGGCTAGACAAGCTAGATAGTGTTATTATTTGTCTTATTCTTTCAGGGTTCGAAATGGAATGTTTCAACTTTTAGGTTTATGTCTGTAAATAAATTTAATCTTTATATATGAACACAATAGTTAACGATTACAGCAAAAGTGCCTTAACTCTAAGAATATGATTACCAACAATCTATACCTGTCACTGGTCTTGTTTCGCAAATTAATTCGATGACAAAGAGAAAATGTGACGCAAGACAGACTGGAAAGCAAAAGGAAACACATATTAGGCTCGGAAGAAGGTCAAGGTTGTCACAAATTAAGGGGAGATGGGTCGCTTTTTCGGGTCCCCCTTCTTCCTCATGTTTAACCCCATTAGTTTTAAGATGACGGTATGACGTTCGGCCCATATGTTTGTCAATATTAAGACCTTTCGTGCCATTTAGGTGTCGATTTTTTCCTGGCGAGCCAAAGCGAGCTTGTAATTTTAAAAGGACCCTGCCTTCGGTCGGTACATTTTTCTACCGAAAAAATTTACACATTTATCTTGAAGGGGGTTCCAGGGGGTGTTTTTTACAGCTTGATGGAGGTCTCGGGAGGAAACTATATAAATATAACAAAAAGATATAAACTAGGAAATAAATCCCCCCCCCCCCCCCCCCCCCCTTAAAGAGACTACCTAAGCCAGCCATATGGAGAACAACCGGCCAGCCAACCTATAAACGCCAAAGAAGGGCCGGAGCCAGTATATCTTGGGCCGGACAAGGACAAACCCGCGTACAAATGGGGGCATATTATAAAAGGGGATGGGCCGGTCCTTGTGTCGGCTTCCTTGCGTCATGTTTTAGTAGAAGTCGGTCGCTTAAGGGGGAAGTGTTTTTGTTGGTCTATTTATTTATCTGTTTGTTTATTTTATAGTTTCATTGCTAAACATCCGTCAAGCTTAACAAAAAATAAAAATAAAATAAAATAAACCAAAAAAACTTAGACCTCCCTTCAAGATAAATTTGTGTTCCTCCTAGAATTACAGGCTCGCTATCGCTTGCCAGGAAAATAACAACACCTACAGGGCACGAAAGGTCTTTATTTTGACAAAGAAAAGTCTTAGAATCGCCAAACAAAGGGAACGAACATCTTAAAATTTCAAGGTTAATGGAACTAAACATGAGGGAGAAAAATCAACGACTTCCCCCTTAAGATTCTATAATTCATTCATGGCTAGGTAAGGTGAATTTACACGAGGGATTTTGCCGATAACGTTTAGTAAGCAACTTTATTTTAGCAACGTTTGGAGACTATTTTGCAACTAAACTGAAGGTAGATTATGTAGATGACAGCCCATTTGCTCTAGCCCTTTCTGAGTTACACAGGTTAGGGGTCAGGAGTTCTGGCTTACCTATAATGAATGGACTATAGTTACCGAGACCAGGGCAAGAGAGACCAGAATAAAGTTAGCCATCGATAATATTACCGAAGAAGCTCGTATGTACTGTACGTGTCTCTAAGGGGAGATTTCCACTTAAGGTTGTTGGGGGGGTTTTCTGGACCCCTTCTCCCTCATGTTTAGCCCCATTAGTTTTGGTATTGTAAGACGTTTGTTCTATTATTTTGGCGAATTTAATACCTATCGCCCATTTATTTGTCATTTCTGTCATTAAGGTGTCGATTTTTTTCCTGGCGAACGATAGCCAGCCTGCAACTTTGAAGTAGCCGCCCTTCGGCCGGGACATTTCTCTGTCGATTTTGTTTTTCACATTTATCTCGAAGGGGGGTCTTGGTGGTATTTGTTTTATGGTTGAGGGAGGCCTAGGAGCAAACAAAAAACCTCCCTTTAAGCATGCCAAAGAGGGACATAGCAGGGACAAGTCATTGTTAAAACGAGCCCAAGGGAGAAGTAGAGCAGCGGTCTAGAATAACCTAACTTCTCATATAGTTACCAATACTAGTGCAAGAGAGCCCAGAAATGTTGGCAGGATAAAGTTAGCGATCGAAAATGTTACCGAAGAAGTTCGTATGTATTATTTTGTTTTTATTTTTTTCTGGGGCCCCTTCTCTCTCGTGTTTAGCCCCACCAAATATTTTGGTAATTTATAGAGCTTTCGCCCCATTTATGTCAATATATAAACCTTTCGTGCCATTTAGGTGTTGATTTTTTTCCTGGCGAGCGATAGCCAGCCTGTATTTCTAGGAGGAAACGTCCTTCGGTCGTGATTTTTTCTACCGAAAAAATTACAAATTTATCTTGAAGGGGGATCTAGGGTTATATATTTGTTAAAGCTTGATGTAGGTCTAGCAATAAAACTATAAAATATATAAGTAAATAAATATATAGACGTAAACAAAAACACTACCCCCTTAAGCATACCAAAGAGGGTGATAGCGGGGACATACCCATCCATAAAGGAGACCCTGGAGAAGTGGCTTGACCTGTACTGTACGGGTGTCGGCTTTCCTTTAGTGTTGCTGCTTCCACTTTGGTCCAGGCCTATATAGTATGAGCCGCCCCTGTACATGTTCCCCCCAAGTGTCCAGACCATGCCCCCCCCCCCCCCCACCCCACCCTCCACACACACACATACACACATGATATTCGTTTTTACCAGGACTATGCCGGTGACGGACGGTAGCTTATCTTACATATCCCAACCAAGCTAATCCATTAAGGGAGCCCACCTCGCTTTTTTTTTTTCTCTTTCTCTCCCTCTCACTTTGGCTTGTATCCATTCGCCCCCATTCAGCCTACTATTTTAAGACGTTTACCCACATCCAGGTGTCAATATTTTCCTAGCGAGCGGTAGCGAGCCAGCATATACATATTTTTGTTTTGACAGCAAGCTAAATTTGTAAATTTTTCGATAGAAAAATGTCTCCGGCGAAGCCGGATTTCTCCATACAATGCTGGCTCGCTATCGCTCGCCAGGAAGAAATCGACACCTGGATGGGGATAAACGTCTTAAAACAGTTGGCTGAATGGGGCCGAATGGATACAAGCCAGGGAAAGAGAAAAAAGGAGAGAAAGATATAAAAAAAAAATCCGGTGACCCCCCTTAACGCAACCTAACCTTAGATAGCCGCTTCATTAACTCTTTCAGCACCATGACGCCATTTTTACCTTTGATTCTGGCTAAAATTAGGGGATTGTGTGCAGTTTAAGAAGGACCTATGTTACTAGGAGGATATATTGAGATTGTGTTTACCCATTTTAGTCGTATAGGTAGATTGAAAACTAGAGATAATCGTCTAATAGTAACCAGAATATGATGAAAATTACGTCATGTTGGTGACGGGGTTAACCCTTTTGTCTTTTCTTGGATACTGAAAAACCTTTGTGACCATCAGGGGTGTTTAGAAACCCACTCGTTTAGTTACCTCAACCTCTGCAGTTGTCTTTGAGCGAGCTGTTGGCAAAATGCACATTTTGAAAAGGTCAATATGAGATTAAGGGGGGATAGTTCACTTTTTGGGCGATCTTTGCATGTATTCGTTATTCTTCTAGTTTATACCCTAGACCCCCATCAAATATAAAAAAACATCCATTAGATCCCCCTTCTAGATTAATTTGTATATTTTTCGGCAGAAAAATTTCCCGGCCAAAGGCCGGTTCTTCCAACATTACAGGCTCACTATCGTTCGCCAGGGAAAAAATCGACACCTAAATAGCACGAAAGGTCTAAATATTGACGTAGAAATGGGGCGAAAAGTCTTAAAATCGACTAACTAATGGGGCAAACATCTTAACATCTGAAAACTAATGGGGCTAAACATGAGGGAGAAAGTGGTCCAGAAAACCGATAGGGGAGGTGAAGTTGTCATGTTAGGATAAGTTAAGGGAAGATTTTCACCTGAGAGTTTTTATTATCTGAACCCCCTTCTCCCACAAGTTTAGCCCCATTAGTTTTGAAATTTAAGACGTTCGCCCCATTATTTTGGCGACTTTAATACTTTTTGCCCCATTTTTTGTTGTCAATATGAAGACCTTTCCTGCCATTTAAGTGGGGGTTTTTCCTGGCGGGCGATAGAGAGCCTGTAATTTAAAAAGGAATCGGCCTTCGGCAGGGACATTTTTCTACCGAAAAATTTAAAATCTTGAAGAGGGGTCTGGGTGTTTTTTTAAGCTTGATGGAGGCCTAGCAAAGAAACTAAGAAAAATGAACATGTAAATACAAAATAGACATAAGGACATAACAAAATGGGAGTCTGCAAAAAGCCGATCGGCCCATACAAGGCAGATCCCTGTCACACCCAACCCTAATTACAAGGCCCAATTATAGACCCATCTCACTAATACCTTGAGTACTGACCCCACCAAAACGGTCAGAGATTAACACAAGATTACGATCAAAGAAATCATCCCTACACCCCATAATATGTTGCGTATCATCCCTACACCCCATAATATGTTGCGTATCATCCCTACACCCCATAATATGTTGCGTATATAGTAGACTGGACAGCAACAAACAGTAACTTACCCAAGCGGCCCAACACCTATAGAACCTTGGCATGCTAGACACAATTATATAGAAAGCAAAAATACATTAACCCCTTCTGTACCGGTGACTTCTTTTTTATTATATTCTGGCTACTATTATGCGATGTTATTCAGTTTAATAGGGGCTTCCAGCAATTAACAGGCTTCGAACAATCTCACTTAACCCTTTGTACAGTCAGAAACCGCAGTTTCTGAGACATCTGGATAAGGTCCGGACATTGGGAGCGTATTGTTTCTGGACTACAGCCCACTTTATCTATCACAAGGCCGCACACGTACGAACACACGTTTATATTTGATATTGACAGATTACTTGAATTTAAAGGCGATAATAGGGTTGGGCGGTGGGTCGGGCCCCCGGGCGGGCGGCGGTAACAATAACGGTGACGGTGAGTGCGGGCACCGTGGCTGATAACTATCGTGTTTGATGGAGGAGCAATAATGGTTTGGTGGTCCTCACATGTAAGCTACGGTAGCCTTGTCCGTTTCTTAGCCATTAATGTGCGACTTTAACCTCATGATACAGGGACAAGTGGCTTATTTCTACAATTTTGGTAATGCACTATATTGTAAAAAAATAGGGGACGGTGTGAAGAAAGCTGTGTCAAACTATCATACTGATCCAACTGTTTGTTAATAAGTTATTCCCGAAAAACGATGCCACACGGCCTCTGAAACCCATAGTAATTTCGTAACAGCCAATGAAACGTTTAAGGTTGGAACCCGAGCCATTCTCGTGGGGCAGCAATTTGGAAGTATTTATTTGTATTTTTAATTTCTTAAAACCTATGGGAATATTTGTGTCCTTAATTACTGTAAATACGTAAGGGAATGTAATAAAGGTATTGTTGTCATTTATATATACACAAATATATGAATACGGATCATAGCATAGCAGCAGCATTATAATTTTACATGGTATTCTGAGTGAGGCATCTATTGGTTCCAAACTTGTGTTCATAGGTATGCGGCCTTGAGTTAGGTAAAGTGGGCTGTCGTCCAGAAACGATGCGCTCCACATGTCCGGGCCCTATCAAAGTGTCTCAGAAATTGCGGTTTCTGATTGTACTACCACAGATCCTTCTTAAAGTGCACAAAATCGTCTAAATATGGCTAGAATATAATTTAAAAGATCGAAAGAAAAAGACAAGAAATTATCGTAGAATTTACCTGGGTACTGTAAAAGGTGCCACGAGGAAGGGAAACAGGCGGTCACATTTATTGCCCAAATTTGTCGACGTTATTTTCCCCCGACAGTTTCTATTGCAACTAACCCCATTTTGTTCAAGTAATGTTGTGTGTAATTATTATTCCATTTGTGTGTAATATTGCATAGCAGCATGTGTTAACAAAATAAATAAGATATGAGCAGTCCGAAAAAAGTTGTAAAGAAGCCAAAAATCTGTATACAAGCTGAATTGGGTACAAGAGTAAAGCCGGTATCACACGAGAGCTTTCATAGTCAACATTCGACGATCACAATTTTTCTGTCAACATTTCTGGAATATTTTGCACTGGTATCGGAAACTAGACTGGTGGTGACAGATATGCTTTAAATGTTGACCTCATAAGCTGCCAGACCAGTGTTGAGGATAAATGTTGAAGGGAAAAGCGCTCGTGTGATACCGATTTAAGGGAGCCCACCTCGATTTTGTTTTCTCTTTCTCTTCCTCTCTCTTTGGTTTGTATCCATTCGGCCCCATTCAGCCTACTGTTTTAAGACGTTTACCCCCATCTAGGTGTCAATATTTTCCTGGCGAGCGGTATTTTTTTTTTCGACAGCAAACTAATTTTTTACATTTTTCGATAGAAAAATGTTTCTGGCGAAGCCGAATTTCTCCATACAATGGTGGCTCGCTATCGCTCGCCAGGAAGATATCGACCCCTGGATGGGGATAAACGTCTTAAAACAGTTGGCTGAATGGGGCCGAATGGATACAAGCCAGTGAAAGAGAGAAAAGGAGAGAAAGATAAAAAAAAGACCGGTGACCCCCCTTAAGACAGGAAGGTAAACTAAGGGTTACCTGGCCATTGTAAGAGGTGCTAAGAAGACGGTAAAGGGAAACAAGGCGGTCTGTCTTTCATATATATTTTTGTAATAAACTTTTATTGTCCTGATTTTATTGTCCTGATTTTTCAAAAGTCATCTACCCATCAATTCTCAATTCAACTGTCCCCTATCTCAACTATTACTTTAATTAATTATCATTCCTTTATGTATCATATCTTTTACCAGCCAATATTAGCTTCCCAAGAAGGCTAAATACCGGTACAATAGTGATTGGCAATCTGAAATAGTCTTAGAGACAGTAAAACTATATAAAACTGAAAGCGTGAAAGAGTAAGTAAGATTGATAGGTACACTTATGGGTGGGCTGGAGACTATGGTATCAGAGTGTACAATAAGAGTTAGCTGTCCATTGTAAGAGGTGGCAGGAAGAGGAGAAGAGGCGGTCTGTCTTGCATCTACGTGGCTGTATTCACTTTATTGCCCTGATTTTGTAAAGTTATTGTCCTCATTAATGCCCAATGCAACTGACCTCATTCCTTATATCTTACTTCTATGAACTATTCCCTTTGGATATAACATTGCATTGCGGAAACATTAACTTACCCAAACGGCCAATTACAGTAGCTATGAATATTCTTAAATAGAGGAAGGGAAACAAAACATATTGATAGGTAATGAGTATTGATAGGTAATGAGTATTGATAGGTAATGAGTATTGATAGATAATGAGTATTGATAGGTAATGAGTATTGATAGGTAATGAGTATTGATAGGTAATGAGTATTGATAGGTAATGAGTATTGATAGGTAATGAGTATTGATAGGTAATGAGTATTGATAGGTAATGAGTATTGATAGGTAATGAGTATTGATAGGTAATGAGTATTGATATCATAATGAGTATTGATAGATAATGAGTATTCTTAAATAGAGGAAGGGAAACAATACATATTGATAGATAATAAAGGGTACAAGAGTTAGACACAAAGCTTAAGGGGAGATGGGTCGTATTTCTGGTCTCCTTTCTCCCTCATGTTAAGCCCCATTTGTTTTGAGATTATAGGACGTTCGGCCCATTAGTTTGGTGATTTTAACAACTTTCGCCACATTCCGTTGTCAATGTTAAGACCTTTCGTGCCATTTAGGTGTCGATTTTTTCCTGGCTAGCGATAGCGAGCCTGACATTTTAAGAGGAACCGGCCTTCGGCCGGGACATTTTTCTACCGAAAAATGTACAAATTTATCTTGAAGAGGGGTCTAGAGGGTGTTTTTCTAAGCTGGATGGAGGTCTAGCGAGGAAACTAAGAAAAGTAGGAATACATGAATTAATAGACCAAAAAAAAACGCCTATCTCCCCTTAAATAAGAGTTACCTGCTATGGTAAGAGGTGTTACGAAGACGGACAGAGGAAAGAGAGGCGGTCTATCTTTCAGCCACAGTTTTTCATCAGCTTTTATTGCCCTGAATTTTCCACTCCCGGCATTTTTTTTTTTTTTTTTTTTTTTTTTTTTTTTTTTTGCGTTTTATTGTCGGGTTTCTTTCTGGGGTTGTAAATAATAGTGGAATAGGACCCACAGTGCCGGACAGTACCGCCCAAAGCAATCCCATTAGCAAAAAGTTATGACGGTGGACGAGCGTAATGACCTCAAAGGAGACGACACTATTTTGTATAACTGTTGTTGTGTCCACCATTCTTCGGTTTTATCTGTTATTTGTTTCTCTTCAGTTTCTTACCCCCGTAGTTCACTTTTGTCTCTCGTTGTTTCAATCTATCTACAGTAACTATCTATGTGTATAAGTATCTATCTCTCTCTCTCTCTCTCTCTCTCTCTCTCTCTCTCTCTCTCTCTCTTTGTATCTATTTATCTACAGTAACTATACAGTATATGTGTATAAGTATCTATCTCTCTCTCTCTCTCTCTCTCTCTCTCTCTCTCTCTCTCTTTCTCTCTCTCTCTCTCTCTCTAAAGTAAATCCACAAACTTTAATAATCATCAATTAACCAGCCCTCCCCTCCATTACCCACAGTGTTACTCCCTCATATCTCCATTCACCTCCGTTATCCCATTATTTCCTTTTTTATCTTGTGTTATCAGCCTATTGTGTTGTTTACGAGTGTTTTATATACTCAGTTTGATTGGGTGATTGGGTGGCTGGGTCAGTGTTGCCAGTGGGTTGGAACAGAGAGTGGTTAGTGTTGGTAACACTGTGTCGGCTTATTGGAGGGTTTTATGTGTGTGTGTGTGTGTGTGTGTGTCTTATTCCGTATTTGTGCGTTTTTAATTACGGTATATAATATGTTTTGGTGTGCGTATGTTGATTTGTTTATCTTACGTTTTTATGTTTATATTAGTTTAATAATAATGTATTTGAAATAAGATCATAATATTTATTTATCATTATTTTTACTTCACTCTCTCTTAATCTAAATTTGCCTTTCGACAGTTTTGTTTTGTATTGTTTCCGCTATTATATACGTTCACTATATTATGCGCATCTTATTAGTCAATTAAACAAATGCTCATCTGTATATCATCTTCTCATCTAATACACTATTTTTGGCTAACTATTGAACAACTATTTGTTTTATGTTCTGAAGCTAGTGTATATTTAAATAAACTAAGAAATAGAAGCAATAGAAATAGAAAATAAAAATAAAAATAGGAAAAATGGGGATTGGGCCTCGGCATATAGATAGAAGAAATGTATACATACTATTAATATGTCACTCTCCGATGATCTGGCTGTCTTGGTCCCATGGAATTACGTTGAACTAATGATCAAACTTAAAATAGATAGATAAATAGATGGATAGCTGTGTGAATATATCAACATATAGTATAATAGAGAGGAGGGATAGATAGATATGGAGGAATTATACCCACAAGACGGAGAGATATTTTATTCTGAAGACACGACAGTTTCGGATCATCTAGAGCCCTCATCAGGTGTAAGCCAAAATGAGTCAAAAGTCTCGTGTCTTAACGATAAAACTATTTATTTTCTCATCTCATAAATATATACCGGTATGTAAATAGAACATGCTTTCATTAATTTCACTGGAGGTGTTTGGTGTTGTGGTGAAATTAAGAGGAGGTATTTAGTTTATTCCCTAGACCTCCATCAAGCTTAAAATTAAACCCCCTTTCAAGATAAATTTGTACATTTTTCGGTAGAAAAATTTCCCGGCCGAAGGCCGGTTCCTCTTAAATTACAGGCTCGCTATCGCTCGCCAGGAAAAAATCGACACCTAAATGGTATGAAAGGTCTTAAAATTGACAGAAATCGGGCGAACGTTCCTAAAATCGACAAACTAATGGGGTGAACATCTTAAAAACTCAAAAGCAATGGGGCTAAACATGGGGGAGAAAGAGGTAAAGAAAAAAATCCCTCAAGTGGAAATCTCCCTTTAATAAACAATAGATTATTATATCCTCCTGCGTCCCTTCAGTTCCACTCACATATCCTCCTGCGTCCCTTCAGTTCCACTCACATATCCTCCTGCGTCCCTTCAGTTCCACTCACATATCCTCCTGCGTCCCTTCAGTTCCACTCACATATCCTCCTGCGTCCCTTCAGTTCCACTCACATATCCTCCTGCGTCCCTTCAGTTCCACTCACATATCCTCCTGCGTCCCTTCAGTTCCACTCACATATCCTCCTGCGTCCCTTCAGTTCCACTCACATATCCTCCTGCGTCCCTTCAGTTCCACTCACATATCCTCCTGCGTCCCTTCAGTTCCACTCACATATCCTCCTGCGTCCCTTCAGTTCCACTCACATATCCTCCTGCGTCCCTTCAGTTCCACTCACATATCCTCCTGCGTCCCTTCAGTTCCACTCACATATCCTCCTGCGTCCCTTCAGTTCCACTCACATATCCTCCTGCGTCCCTTCAGTTCCACTCACATATCCTCCTGCGTCCCTTCAGTTCCACTCACATATCCTCCTGCGTCCCTTCAGTTCCACTCACATATCCTCCTGCGTCCCTTCAGTTCCACTCACATATCCTCCTGCGTCCCTTCAGTTCCACTCACATATCCTCCTGCGTCCCTTCAGTTCCACTCACATATCCTCCTGCGTCCCTTCAGTTCCACTCACATATCCTCCTGCGTCCCTTCAGTTCCACTCACATATCCTCCTGCGTCCCTTCAGTTCCACTCACATATCCTCCTGCGTCCCTTCAGTTCCACTCACATATCCTCCTGCGTCCCTTCAGTTCCACTCACATATCCTCCTGCGTCCCTTCAGTTCCACTCACATATCCTCCTGCGTCCCTTCAGTTCCACTCACATATCCTCCTGCGTCCCTTCAGTTCCACTCACATATCCTCCTGCGTCCCTTCAGTTCCACTCACATATCCTCCTGCGTCCCTTCAGTTCCACTCACATATCCTCCTGCGTCCCTTCAGTTCCACTCACATATCCTCCTGCGTCCCTTCAGTTCCACTCACATATCCTCCTGCGTCCCTTCAGTTCCACTCACATATCCTCCTGCGTCCCTTCAGTTCCACTCACATATCCTCCTGCGTCCCTTCAGTTCCACTCACATATCCTCCTGCGTCCCTTCAGTTCCACTCACATATCCTCCTGCGTCCCTTCAGTTCCACTCACATATCCTCCTGCGTCCCTTCAGTTCCACTCACATATCCTCCTGCGTCCCTTCAGTTCCACTCACATATCCTCCTGCGTCCCTTCAGTTCCACTCACATATCCTCCTGCGTCCCTTCAGTTCCACTCACATATCCTCCTGCGTCCCTTCAGTTCCACTCACATATCCTCCTGCGTCCCTTCAGTTCCACTCACATATCCTCCTGCGTCCCTTCAGTTCCACTCACATATCCTCCTGCGTCCCTTCAGTTCCACTCACATATCCTCCTGCGTCCCTTCAGTTCCACTCACATATCCTCCTGCGTCCCTTCAGTTCCACTCACATATCCTCCTGCGTCCCTTCAGTTCCACTCACATATCCTCCTGCGTCCCTTCAGTTCCACTCACATATCCTCCTGCGTCCCTTCAGTTCCACTCACATATCCTCCTGCGTCCCTTCAGTTCCACTCACATATCCTCCTGCGTCCCTTCAGTTCCACTCACATATCCTCCTGCGTCCCTTCAGTTCCACTCACATATCCTCCTGCGTCCCTTCAGTTCCACTCACATATCCTCCTGCGTCCCTTCAGTTCCACTCGCATATCCTCCTGCGTCCCTTCAGTTCCACTCGCATATCCTCCTGCGTCCCTTCAGTTCCACTCACATATCCTCCTGCGTCCCTTCAGTTCCACTCACATATTCCCTCCTACTCATCTCTTCATGCCTGTTTAGCTTTTCTCCCCCCTCCCCCTCACTTTAGTCCCCCTTCCCCCCCCCTCCTCCTCCCCCCTCGGTACTATTATACAGCCACCAATATACCCATATAGGCTCACCGCTTCCCCCCCCCCCTCCCCCCCCCTCTCTTCCTTTTTTCTACCCCCCATCCCCCTCCTGCTTTTTATAACCCCTCTAGATTCCTGTGGACCCTCTCTCTCTTTCTCTATTCTCCCTATAGCCGTGTCTCTCCCTTGTAAATATGTGAAATAATTACCTACAATATATACATGTATGCATACATACAAAGATATAACTTCCTTTTGCAGTACATTGCAATGGGCAATACCTGTTACCTTTTAGAAGTTGGACTGTATGATAATAAAGTCCTGTCATAACACTGCCCTATCAACGTCATCACTGTGGTTTTATGTTGCCAATGTCCTAACTGTGCCGCAACAAGACTTAAAAGGTCCCTCTGTAGTATCTACAACCACACCAATCTGAAAGACAGTGTCATAGCAAGACTTTATACATGTATATGATGTCCGTAGGTCCGGACTTACGCCATTCCCCCTTTAGTCGCCTTGTAAGACACGCAGTAGGATACGTAGGGCATATTATTTTTCCTACACTAAATGTGAAGTCTCCCTTACTCCTAGAGAGTATACTATATTATGAAAAGGTTGTTTTCCTTCTTATCCAATTTATCCGGGGCTAGATATTGTCATGTTCCTCCCCGGCTTGTTTAATGAGCTCTCACATACCTGTAATTGTATTTAATGGGATGACTTGTCAGTTAAGAATCAAACTATGAATATGAAGCATAGTGTCTTTCAATGACGTTGATAGGGGTCTGTTGAGTGTGATCTCTATGTGTGCAAATTACATTATACTTGGAATGAATGTGAACAATCCAAAAAGGGGTTGAACAACTCAGCGTGGATCTCGACAGATTGGGTGAATGGTCTGACACATGGCAGGTACAGTACCACCAAACTCGGAAAACTGCAAGATGATGCAAGCAATTCTAAAATAAGACTGTTCACTGTTGGGGAAGAATCTGGAAATGATTAACTTGGAAAAGGATTTGAGTGTTCTGATTAGCAGAGACACTATTTGTTTTAAGCATTGCATTGACGTATAGAGTAAGACCTGGAATTATTATGGTATATTAAGAGACAGTTTCAATACACAAATATAGAGACAGTCCTCACACTATACAACTCTGATACGGTCTCATCCAGAATATGCTGTTCAATTCTGCTCTCCACCACTCAGGAAAGATATAGAATGACTAGAAAGAGTTCAAGCTTGGGCTACAAAACTAATTGCATCGATTAGAAGGATGAGCTATACAGGTCGGTTGAGAGTTATAGGTCTTTTTACGTTGGAAACGCCTAGACTGCGAAATTAACTCAATTGATGGGACTCGCTAGCCTTGGTCGGCAACCCATCTAGCGGAGACAACCTTATCAAAATCCGGGTGGATGGGACTAGTCAGCCTTGGTCGGCAACCTGTCTAGGGGAGTAAACCTGATACAAATCCGTACTGCTTACCTAAGGGTGAAGCAGGTTAGTAGATGGACTAGCCACCCACCACTGTAGACAAATAGTGCTAAAAAGATACATAAGAACATAAGAACATAAGAAAATGGGAGTCTGCAAAAAGCCGATCGGCCCACACAAGGCAGATCCCTGTCACACCCAACCCCAATTACATAACAACATAAGGTCATAAGATCGTGGGAAACTGCATATGGCCATGCGGCCCACATGAAGCAGCTCCCATTCACACCCAGCCCATATCACCCATATGGGAATCCAACTTATGCTTAAAGCTTTCAACTGTTTCTGAGCTAATTACTGTTCTGGGCAGTGCATTCCACATGTTAACAACTCTATTTCCAAACCAGTGCTTTCCTATATCTGTCCTCTCCCCTACATCTTCGTCTCTCTAGTGAGTGCAGGCCTAAGACTTTCAACCTCTCCTCATACGATAAATGTCTAATATTATGTATCTTTTTGGTCATTCTTCTTTGGACTGCCTCCAAACTTCTAAAGGGTCTATATCCATTCTATAATAAGGGCACCAAAATTGAACAGCATAGTCTAAATGGGGTCTTACTAGAGCTAAGTATAGTTTTAAGAAAACTTCAGCAGTCCTGTTGCTAACACTCCTAGATATGAATCCTAGAATTCTATTTGCCCTATTCCTAACACCTATACACTGTTGTTCTGGGTTTCAGATCATTACTAATGAGCACCCCCAGATCCTTCTCACACTCTGAGTTATCCAATTCTACATTGTCTAGTTTGTATTTAGCATCTAAATTACGATTTCCAATCCTTAATACCTTACATTTGTCTATATTGAAACTCATCTGCCAATTTATGGACCACTCGTGCAAGTGATCGAGATCATTTTGAAGACATTCCCTTTCGCTAGCTGACTCTATTATCCTACCTATTTTAGTATCATCAGCAAATTTACTGATCCTACTCTTTATGCCCGAGTCAAGATCATTTATGTAGATAATGAACAGAAGGGGCCCCAAAACCGACCCTTGGGGGACCTCACTTTTAACTAATCTCCAGTCCGATTTTACACCATTTATACTAACTCTCTGTTTTCCTACCAATCAGCCATGACTTAATCCACTTGAGTAGCATCCCCCCAATACCATGTCCTTCTATCTTCCTTAACAGACTTTATGTGGAACTTTATCAAAGGCCTTACTGAAGTCTAAGTAAAGTATATCATATGACTTGTCGTTATCTACCGCTTCAACGGTACATTGAAGGCCTCAGAGTCGGACGGACCATAAATTGAGTGGTCAATCCTGTAAGTCCTTCAGTAAACTGGCATGGGTTGTCCCTCATACAGGGGATAGGTCCGTTTGGGAGCATTTTGTGTATGGCCACCCTCATTAAGAGGAGTAAGGCGTCCGGCAATAGATAGATAGAAGTCTCAAATACTAAATGGGTTTGACAATTTTTTTTTTTTTTTTTTTTCTATGTGATTGAGGGAGGCAAAAGGCATAACTGCCTATAGCGAGTGCCTCCCCCATAGTTGAAAGAGTGACAGGGCCAAAATCAAGGGACGTTCGAGCCAAAATGCCTGGACACACGGAGTTTGAAGCAATTTAAGTCATAGGAAGAGGGAAAGACTGATTCTGGGAGAGAGTTCCAGAGCTCAGCTGTTGAGTAGAAGAAAGTTTGAGAGTAACGTTTCACTCTTGGGTTGGAGAGTTGCACAGAGTAGGGGTGGGATTGAGTTGCAAGACGGGTACCACGTGCCCTACGTAAAGGAGGTGGTATGCACTGGGATAGCTCTGAGGAACACTGATTATTATAGTAGCGATAGAATAGCGAGAGAGCTATAACATAATGTTAGCCCTAAAAGGAATAAAATTCCCTCAAAAGTGTTTAATAGCTCTTCAGTAGAGCCATTCAAGAAGACTGTAGATCTAATTTTGCACACTCTGCAATGTCTGTAATGTCTGTGCAACTATCTCTCTCTCTCTCTCTCTCTCTCTCTCGCGGTTACATCCCGCAGTGAACCGCAAGACATTTGAGATAAAAAGCATTCGTTGTAACTCCCTCCCTCTCTCTTCCTCCCTTCCCTCCCCCAACTCTCCCAGCCTCTCCCTCTCCCGTTTTATTGCCCACCGTGATTTTTATTGATTTTTTTCTCGTCGGGTATTCCCAGGTACGGCCGAGTGTAGAATGTGGGAGTCGGCACCTTACAGGACAACCCGGCTTACCTGTACATATACCTGCGCATATACCTGTACATATATACTCCAGGAATGCACCCACTTCCACCGCAATATTATACCGTATACTGTTTTTCTTTTTTGTTCGTGTTTTTTTTCTTTTCTTGTTTTGTTTTCTTTTGGAGGGGGGTGAGGGGAGAAGAGGGTCGGTTTCTTCAGTGTCTTTTATATTTTAGGAGTGTTTGTTTATTGATTTGAGATTATGCAGATATTATACACGTTTCTCACACATTATAGTATACTGTATGCATGAGGTTATTTCCATTCGAATACTTTGCTGTAAAAGAGTGTTATCTCCTTCTGGGGTCTGGGGTTGAACGGTCTCATTTGTTTACCATTATCGTTAACTTAACAACATTTTATACAATAATTGTTTCCTTTTAATTACAGATTTGTATCTTTAGTTATCGCTTTGCTTGTCACTGTATTATATATATATTTGTTTGTTGGATTAGTATTATTTGTAGTGGTATATGACGGTCGGTCGGTAGAGGACAACTCGCACTTGAGGGTTCACAGCATTGCATTAAAGGGGGGGGGGTCACCTGTTTTTGTTTATCTTTCTCTCCTTTTCTCTCTTTCTCTGGCTTGTATCCATTCGGCCCCATTCAGCCAACTGTTTTAAGACGTTTATCCCCATCCAGGTGTCAATTTCTTCCTGGCGAGCGATAGCGAGCCAGCATTGTATGGAGAAATCCGGCTTCGCCGGAGACATTTTTCTATCGAAAAATATACAAACTTAGCTTGCTGTCAAAACAATAATATATATATGCTGGCTCGCTACCGCTCGCCAGGAAAATATTAACACCTGGATGGGGGTAAACGTCTTAAAACAGTAGGCTGAATGGGGCCGAATGGATACAAGCCAAAGCGAGAGGGAGAGAAAGAGAAAACAAAAGCGAGTTGGGCTCCCTTAAAGTCTCCTTTGTTCTTGGTTATCTTCCCATTGACTCTCACGTTACAAACAGTGTATTGTGTTATACCCTTCAAACACAGATATAGTATCTTCACCTGGCCACAAATGTCAACCTTCAGCGGGGGATTTCCTATCAATCAATAACATTACATGGAAATAGCCTGTCTTTTAACCCTTTCAAGCTCCAATACGCGTTTCTGTTCTGTTTCTGGCTATTATTAGACGATTTTATTCAGATTAGTAACGATGTATGGAATTCAAAGGGTTGATTGAGATAGTATTTACCCTTTTAATACCCACAGATACTTCCTAAGCTGCATAAAATCGTCTAATGATAGCCAAAATAAACTGCTAAAACGCGTCGGAGCTTCAGAGGGTTAATTGTATATATAGTTTTGTCGTAATTGTAAGCAGATTTCATTATACAAATCTAACGTAACTTGGCATGCATATCGAGGACATGAACATGAAAATATCTTGGCGGGCTAAGATAAACATGATATAAGTAAAGGTCTTTCAGAATATACAGGGGAGGCCGAAGATGTCGAATATTGCAGTTATCGTGGATTCAATTCATATTTTGTTAATTATTTACGTGTGTATATGTTTTAAAGCATATAATTATCACACCCGTTACTTATACATATGAATACAACACCCAGTTATATTAATATACCATACCATAGAGATGTCGAGGCTGCCGAGTAATATCATTAGCACGGATTCAATGGAGAGTTTATTGACCGCCCGGAGGAAATTGTGGGTCTCCTTTTTCAAGTAGTTACTAGGTCCTACAAAATATATCGATTGAGAAATATAATACGTTTGCAAGTGATAATTTAATATATAGTGGTATACTTAGATACAGTATTACTATATCCCTTAAATATATCATTATGCTTTCATAATTGGTATTATATTCTATATACTGTATATAAAAAGTACATGCAATTGTAAACATAATGTTTACTCTATATATAATTTACCGTAGCCCCCACGACATATTAAGTTACAGTAAGTTAAGCAAAAACAAAGTTGATTCGACTTCTTTTTACTATAAAAAAAAAAAATATATATATATATATATATATATGGAAACATGCCAGAGTGTGGGTAGCTCTCCTGTGGTAAGCTTACTGGGCTTGTCTATTTTACCGTGTGTCGTGCTTCTCTTGTGATCAAATCTCTGTTTGCTGCTATAACTACAGTATTTTCCTGTCACATGTTATGTTCTTTTATTTACGTACAGGTTTGGAGGATATGGGCAAGTGTGTGTGTGTGTGTGTGTGTGTGTCTGCGTTGGGGGGTTGGAGGAAATAATATGTTATCAAGTATTAAAAGTTTAATATGATGCATCATGGTGATTACATAAAAATGGCATTCGGTGTGTGTGTGTGTGTGTGTGTGTGTGTGTGTGTGTGTGTGTGTGTGTGTGTGTGTGTGTGTGTGTGTGTGTGTGTGTGTAAATACAATGTGGGGACAGTGTTAAGCTGGGGGTGTAGCAAGGGTGTGTGAATGACGGTAGAGAATGTGTGGCAAGTGTCTTAGTGATGTCTTGATAACCTGGAGACAGAGAGGGTTACACACACAAGAGATAGTAAATATTCCAAAGACCTTGCAGACCAGAGAGAGAGAGAGAGAGAGAGAGCGCGGGGGGAAGTATGGACTTTGGAATTTAAGGAGAGAGAGAGAGAGAGAGAGTGTGTGTGTGTGTGTGTGTGTGTGTGTATGTATGTAGATAAACTATAAGGGAACTAGAATAAGCTAGATAGTACACCACTTTGTAATTGTCACTTTAATAAAAAAAAAAATTGTTTATGAGTGTGTGTGTGTGTGTGTATGTGTGTGTGTGAGAGAGAGAGAGAGTTACACATATTTACATAGATACACAGACTGCACAAACCTTGCGGTCCCAAATAGGCAGTCCGGACTTAATTATAATATATAATTTGCTGCATAGTGGAAGGTAAAGACAGCAAAGCAGGAGGGAGAGAGAGAGAGAGAGAGAGAGAGAGAGAGAGAGAGAGAGAGACAGACAGACAGGGAAAGAGAGATAGAGAGAGAGAGAGAGAGAGAGTGTGTGAGAGAGAAAAAAGAGAGAGAGGGTGAGGGAGGAATGAAGGAGGTGGAGAGGTGGGGGAATAGTTGATTATGTGGAAGTAGGGGAGAGAGGGAGAGAAAAAGTGGACGCGTGATGGTGCATACATTTTGTGGACTCTCCCCCGCGACGCTTATACACCCCAGTTGAGACCTAGTATACACACACCACTCTCACACTCTTTATACACCCTTACAACACACTTTTTACGCTATTCTGACACTTTATTCATGTTTTATACACCATTTTCACACTCATATTCATGCACCACACCACTCTCACACTCTTTATACACCCTTACAACACACTTTTTACGCTATTCTGACACTTTATTCATGTTTTATACACCATTTTCACTCATATTCATGCACCACACCACTCTCACACTCTTTATACACCCTTACAACACACTTTTTACGCTATTCTGACACTTTATTCATGTTTTATACACAATTTTCACACTCATATTCATGCACCACACCACTCTCACACTCTTTATGCACCCTTACAACACACTTTGTACGCTATTCTGACACTTTATTCATGTTTTATACACAATTTTCACACTCATATTCATGCACCACACCACTCTCACACTCTTTATACACCCTTACAACACACTGTTTACGCCATTGTCACACTCTTTATACACTCTTACAACACGCTTTATACACCGTTTTCACACTCATATTCCCAAACTTCATTTACACACTACTCACACCCTTTACTGTATATACCCTTACATCACACTGTTTTCACCGTTATCACACCCTTATACATAGCCCTCATAAATACACCACTCACACACTCTTTTACACCTTTACAACACACTCATAGATCATATTACCACTCTTGCTGAAACAGTTTGTTAGAAATTAGGTGTGCTCAACTGTCTCCGTGAGTTCTTTACCCTCGCATTGCTTCTTGCTCTGTATAGGGGCACAATACGCCCATGTATCGAGTATTGTTCGCATGTATGGGGAGGTTCGACCCATACCGCATTTCTCGAAAGAATAAAGTCAAAACAAATTTGCCTCATCAACTCACTTCCTCTTACTAGTTCCCTACAATCTCTTTCTACACGCTGCAATGTTGTTGCTTCTCTCTCACTCTTCTATCACTATTACAACAATCACAGTCCTTCAGAGCTCTTTCAGTGCATACCCCCTCCTTTGCGGCGAGTGCGAGGCACCCGCCTTTCAACACAGTCCCACTCCTATTATGTCCAACTTTCCAATCCAAGAATTGGCAAAATGTCTCAGTCTTTCTTCTACTCAACTATAGTCTGTTGTTTTTTCAACTGGCGGTAAATTGCAAAGTTCCCATCAAGATTTCTGTTATTTTTAAGAGTTTGTAGTGGAATGTGGTGATAATTGTGTAAACTTGGTCTTCAGACGATGCAGAGACATAGTAGTTGCATAGTTTACCATTATGTATCGAATAATCAATAGCTAAGGGATTCAATTTACCGCCACGTTGAAATGAAACCGACTATAGTGAACTCTGGGACTTTCTTCCTCAATCAATCTTTCCTTCATCATATAACTTAAAATGCTATTAACATCGTGTGTCCAGGTATTTTGACCACAACGTCCCTTGAATTTGGCTCTCTGTCACTTTTGGCTTTAGGGGAGACACTTGTTACAGACAACTTGCCTTTTGTCTCCTTCATTCACATATGAAAATATAACACTGTATTCACCATTTTCACACTCCTATGCACATCCATCATCATATGAACACACACACACACACACACACACACACACACACACACACACACACACACACACACACACACACACACACACACACACACCACACACACACACACACACACACGGGCTATTGTAGCCTACCAGCTTCAGAAAATACGTTTCATAAGATTTAAGCTACCTAACATATCTACCTTCGGTCTAGTATCCGATTCTAAGGCGAAAAACAAATGAAAATATAACGATAAATAACTTGCTCATCGAAAATTGCCAGAAAACGCGTTCGTGTGACACTACTTTTAAACTGTTTATATTGCAATACCTGAAGATCTTGAAATTTATACTTCATCAGTCTGAATTAGCCTACTAAAAATTATATCTGTATGAAATTATGCAACCATATCCCCGATGAACAGTGAACATTGCACAGTGACCAACGGACAAGAAAACCTACCAAAATACAATTCGTACGAAGTGTGGCAGCTAGCTCCATTCTAGGTAAACAGTGAACATTGTACAAGCAATCCGTTATTTTGACCACATGTTTTAGTTCATACAAATGGATTTAATCATATAAGCGTAAGTGTACTCCTTGTAACTCACTCTTACTCTTACTCTCTCTCGCTCTCGCTCGCGCGCTCTCTCTCTCTCTCTCTCTCTCTCTCTCTCTCTCTCTCTCTCTCTCTCTCTCTCTCTCTCTCTCTCTCTCTCTCTCATCCATACATACAGGCGCATGCATATATACTGTAGAATGAGCATGTATACCTAGGAAAGCCCACTGAAATTAAAATATATCCTTTACAGTATAATATGTACGAATATGGAATGAATTAAACAGTGTATATGTATTCCGTCTCTGCTATCTCCCCCACTAACTGGAAACACAACATTGAAACATGAGCTCGTAAATAGAAAAGAAAAAAAATAACGTTCTGAGGGTCAGGATCAAGAGGGGGCGGGGCAAAAACGTTTACTGGGGGTGGTAGTGGTTTGTTTTGGTATGTGTACGTGTTGTTGGTGCTGAGAGAGAGAGAGAGAGAGAGAGAGAGATAGAGAGAGAGAGAGAGAGAACACTATATCTATATAATATTTTCGATTGTCTGTCTGTCTGTGTGTGTGTCTGTGTGTCTGTTCTTTATGCATGGCCACATTTTTTAAGCTAGAGCGTTCATACTTGGTATGCATAGTAAGGGGGTCCCTAGGCAGGTTTTAGTGAAAAAATAGAATTCCCCAGGGTGAAAAGGACGGAGAAAATGGGCGCGAAATCGGAAAAATCGCTTTTGGTTTAAAACAAAATGGCCGTTTGGGGCAGAAGGAGGCCTCCGATCGAAAAGGTGTATGGAACGAAAGTTGTTCGCAGCCCCCCAACATGGGGTTACGGATGAGGTCAGATCCAAAATCGGAGGCCATTTAGCGGCCGATATCGAGGTCGCCGTTTAATGAGGCACAGGGAGGTCGAGGCCGGTGATTATGGTAGTAGTAGTATTGTGATGATTGTGGTAGTAGTGATTGATGATGGTGATTATGGTAGTAGTAGTGGTGGTAGTAGTGATGGTGATTATGGTGCTTACCCGGGCAACGCCGGGTACCCCTGCTAGTATATATATATAAATCATTGGCAAATTAAGATGGAACACAACTATTTACCCTTATGAGGTTGCATGTTACTAGTATACAGTAGTTATTCTAAAAGACAGAACGGAAGCAGCAAAGCCAGAATAGAGTTACAGAGACAGAGGAAGGGAGACGACAGAAAGACAGACTAACAGACAGATATATAAACTACTTTGTATTAACTTCACCACAACACCAAACACCTCCAATGAAATTATGAAAGCACATGTGCGATCCACCAGGATTCGAACCCGGGTTATCACACACAGATTTTTAGACACCTTAACCATTACACCACCAAGACGGTTAAAGGTTTATGCACACGACTACGACTTATTATCCATTCTC
>CM064505.1:31929888-31989888 GCA_032716605.1 Paralithodes platypus | reverse complement strand
AGATTAGTAACGGTATATGGAAGTTAAAGGGTTGATTGAGATAGTATTTACCCTTTTAATACCCACAGATCCTTCCTAAGCTGCATAAAATCGTCTAATGATAGCTAAAATAAACTGCTAAAACGCATCAGAGCTTCAAGGGGTTAAGATAATTCAAATAAGATTCCATTTATACCTCTTCGTAAATATCACTAGCCATCAATCTATTTATACTGTTATTTTGAGACCAGGGCCTGGAATCAAGATAGCTCCCTGTGACCTGACTTCTTTGATAGCTCCTGTGACCTGACTTCTTAGATTCCCTAGGTCGCCACTGTAATATATATAGACACCCGTATACTAGGCCTAACAACAACAACACACACACACACACACACACACACACACACACACATACACACACACACACACACACACACACACACACATACTGCATAACAACCAAGCTTACCTCATTAAGGGAGCCCACCTCGCTTTTTCTCACTTTCTCTCCCTCTCTCTTTGGCTTGTATCCATTCGGCCCCATTCAGCCTACTGTTTTAAGACGTTTACCCGATCCAGGTGTCAATATTTTCCTGGCGAGCGGTAGCGAGCCAGCATATATATTTTTTTGTCTTGACAGCAAGCTAAATTTGTAAATTTTTCGATAGAAAAATGTCTCCGGTGAAGCCGAATTTCTCCATACAATGCAGGCTCGCTATCGCTCGCCAGGAAGAAATCGACACCTGGATGGGGATAAACATCTTAAAACAGTTGGCTGAATGGGGCCGAATGGATACAAGCCAGGGAAAGAGAGAAAAGGAGAGAAAGATTAAAAAAAAAAAAAAAAAAAACGGTGACCCCCCCCCTCATTAGCACTCCATTCTACACATGAGTTTGATTATATAACATATTTACACGATCATAAGTTACGCCCCCTCCCCCCCCCCCCCCCCCCCCGCCGGCTTGTGAACGAGCTTGGACTGGGCTTAATAACAACACCGGAGAAGAAGAACAACGGTGTAGTGTTCTGGGAGGAGTTACAACATCCTTTACACACAAAACCGAAACAGGACAAGTACGTCGTCTGACATTTTGGGGTATTTGCTAATTACAGATATTCCGATTAAGGGGGGTCACCGGCTTTCTTTATCTTTCTCTCCTTTTCTCTCTTGCCCTGGCTTGTATCTATTCGGCCCCATTCAGCCAACTGTTTTAAGACGTTTATCCCCATCCAGGTGTCGATTTCTTCCTGGCGAGCGATAGCGAGCTAGCATTGTATGGAGAAATCCGGCTTCGCAGGAGACGTTTTCTTTCGAAAAATGTACAAATTTAGCTTGCTGTCAAAACAATAATATATATATGCTGGCTCGCTACCGCTCGCCAGGAAAATATTGACACCTGGATGGGGGTAAACGTCTTAAAACAGTAGGCTGAATGGGGCCGAATGGATACAAGCCAAAGAGAAAGGGAGATAAAGAGTAAAAAAGCGAGGTGGGTCCCCTTAACACTGATGTCTCGGTTTATCGGCAGTTTCCATTGCGTTATTTTGTTTTTGTAGTATTACTGTTGTTGTTGTTGTTGTTGTTGTTGTTGCTGTTCCCCAAACTGTCTGGCCGAACAGCCCCAAGGCCTCGAGCAAGGCCAAGGCCATAACCGAGCGCCCCCAAAGAACCCTCCCTGCCGACCACAATAAAGCCGGGGTGACCAAAGCCACTCCATGGCGGGGAGCTGAGGAGGGCGCGGAAACGCCCGGGAAACCAAAGCCCCACCCAGGGCCCTGTGCCCCTCAGCAATTATGAAGAGAAAGTTGAGGGGCAAAGGAAAAATGTGACGCTTTGGCTTCCAATCTTGGTAGATTAGGAGGTCAATCCACGGAAGAGACGCCGTCACTTGAGATCTAGAAAATATATAAGTAAAAGGAACAGTCAGAGTAAGCTATGGGTATGGCAGAGATCGCTCAGTTCTCACTCTGATAGACCAGCCCATCACCACATGACTAGAACCCAATCCTCTCAGCATCAGCTAGGAAAGGCCCTAGAAAGCCGCCTTTAGCGGGGGGGGGGGAGGGGGGGGGGGGGATAGCTCCCCTATTTCAACCCCTTTTGGGGTTGGGCACCCGCCCTTGTATTACTGTAGATGAACATTGGATAATTGTATTATAAGGAATTCCCACGTTCCTATCTTGATCTTTACCAACAACCTCAAACTTACCTTGGATAGTCATATGAATGATATTGGGTGGCTCTGAGAGGGATCTGCCTGATGTGTTTCAGTTGTCTTTTTGCAGACGTGCATGCTCTCATGATCGAAAACCCGCATATCATGTTGCCCAAGATTAGCTATATACAAACACCCAATACATTGAACTGAATTGAATTTGCAGTATTTTTTGTGATTATTGAACCCGCAACTTTGACTTTGATTCTGTATTTGGGTCTCCAATATGGCGATATGCAAGTATGTTGTCCGGTGAGTGTATTGTGCAGTGTTTCTATTCTTAGTGGGTGTTGGTGTTGTATAAGCTGTCTGGGGGTGACTGATGGTGTTTTGGTGCAGGCTCAATGAAATCAAAGCAGTCCATGTTGTTGCTACAGACTTAGACCGCTGTCACACGAGTGCTTTTTCTGTCAATTTTCTATGAGCAAGTTTGTTCTCGTATTATTTCGGGACTTTTTCGCACTGGTATCGGTCATTAGACTGGAGGTAGATTATGTTAGGCGGCTGAATTCTGATAAACTGTAATTTCGTAAGCCTCCAGACCATAATTGCCCGTAAAAATTGCTCGAAAAAGGGCTCTTGTGACTCCGGCTTCAAGTAGACCATTGAGTGGGTGGAGGTTTGGGCTGGGTCTTAGTATATTTCGGCGCCTGCTTTTTATACTCTTATAATGGTAGATATTTGCTGTTTTGGGTATTCGATAAGTATGTCAAACACATACAAAGTCCGCTCATACAACCTTCACACACACAAGCACAAACAGCCATGGTGTAATAAAGTGGCAAGTGTTTTCTTTACAATTGTGGGCGCGTGCACCCCCCCCCCCCCCCCCACACACACACACACAGACCTATGTATACTGTAGATGGCCTATACCGTATATACACTATACAGTATATATTTTTATTTAATTTTTTTTTTTTTTTTTTTTTTTTTCTATGAGAATGAGGCAGACAAAATGCAGAACTGCCTATATAGAAAGCCTCCCCCAGAATTGAAAGAGTTACAGGGACGTAATCAAGGGACGTTCGACCCAAGATGCCTGGACACACGGAGTTTGAAGCAATTTAAGTCATAGGCTGAAGGAAAGATTGATTCTGGGAGAGAGTTCCAGAGCTCAGCTGCTGAATAGAAGAAAGATTGAGAATATCGTTTTTTCACTCTTGGGTTGGAGAGTTGGACAGAGTAGGGGTGGGATTGTGTTGCAAGACGAGCGCTACGTGCTCCACGAAGAGGGGGTGGTATACACTGAGAGAGCTCTGAGGAACACTGATTAACCGCCGGCTACATCTCTGATGAACTTTTCAATTTGAGCGGGCATTGAACGCGAGACTGCAAGATTGGTAGCAGAGACACTATCAACTGAGCAAGCCTGACGTCTAATATAACTGTCTAACTGTCTTCGTGGTGCGATGCATAAGGTGTTGATTTTCGGTGTGAGTGTCCTGGGTTCGAATCCACGGACTGCCACATGTGTTTGTAAATTTCATTAATCGATTTTAGGAGTAGAGTTGGTTGTTGGAAGGAACATAATAATATATATATATGTGTGTGTGTGTGTGTGTGGTAGTCTTGTACCGTATGATTTACAGTATATCGTCACACCTGAATGTGAAGCACAGATGTACAAGAAATAAAAACACTTGTCATCCCTCCCTCTCCCCCTTATACCCATTACCTACTACACAACACCAGACACAAGTGTTATATTTACATATACGGTATATACGCTGTGTGATCGAGTGATCGAGTGTGTGTGTGTGTGTGTGTCTGTGTCTGTGTGTGTGTCTGTGTGTCTGGTGGGGGGAGGAGGTATCAAAACAGTATAGCAGAACTTACAAGCCTTACCCCCAGGAGGTAAGGGGGATAAAAAGAATATGCCTCACGCATCCTACTGTGTGTCGTACAAGGCGACTAATAGGGGGGATGTCGATAGCCTTGTGGACCAACAGCCATTACTATGCAATACAGTCTTTATCTTAGCACTGTCTTGGTATGGTACTGCCGAGGCTGGTGGGGTTCGGATAGGTGCCACAGGGGACTAAGTCTTACCTGGGCGCTGTTTGGCACCATACCTGTGTCGGCAACAGTGTTTGCATATTGGAACAGTGTTGGGGCATGACTGTATTGTTCTATAGTCCAAATTGCCTAATATACAGTAGAGTCTTGTTATGGTACTGTCTTTTTGTAACACTGTTAAGGCTGGTGTGGTTGCATATACTGCAGGGGGACTCTGTTGAGTCTTGCTGAGGCACGGTTAGCACTATACCAACATCAGCCACAGTGATGACTTGGTGGGGCAGTGCTGTGGCGGGACTTTATTGTACTAGAGTACACTCCAACTACGGAAAGGCAACCCCGTCTGAGCCGTTACAATTTGTAATGGAAAAATTACGCTAAGCAACTGTATGTATGTATGTATGTTTACTCCTTTATTCGTGCGAGATAAATTTTTACTCTTTAGTGAGAGCTACTTCAACATTTTACTCCCACTTGCTGCAATTCTATACAGCATATACCCGTTTATTAGTATTGTAACTGCAATTATTATAATGTTGTCTATATTATTACTGTTAATATTTTCTTATTATTATATTGTCACATGCACTGTGAAAAGAGTTGAGATTATGACAACTAGGAGATAAAATAAATTAAACTTATGAAGAATATATAGATGTAGTAAACCCCCCCCCCCAAGGTAAAATAGATAGGCGAATGGATTTCATCAGGCCCCAGCCATATACCATAACCGGTTTTCTGTTGCAACCGTGGCGAACTGGGCATCTCCATAATAATTGGTGCAATATGTTTAACCACTGAGAAAGAATTGTGTAGTACTAAGGGAAATGTCGCATGTCGGGCGATCAATAAATAGGGGGAGTCGCATTTTGTCATTTAAAATTCGAGTTAACAAAAATCGATTAAGTAAAAAACGATAGAAAGAGAAAGAGATATAGTATGTGTTAAGGGAGCCCACCTCGCTTTTTTCTCTTTCTCTCTCTCTCTCTCTTTGGCTTGCATCCATTCGGCCCCATTCAGCCTACTGTTTTAAAACGTTTACCCCCATCCAGGTGTCAATATTTTCCTGGCGAGCGGTAGCGAGCCAGCATATATATATATATATATGTTTTTGTTTTGACAGCAAGCTAAATTTGTACATTTTTCGATAGAAAAATGTCTCCGGAGAAGCCGGATTTCTCCATACAATGCTAGCTCGCTATCGCTCGCCAGGAAGAAATCGACACCTGGATGGGGATAAACGTTTTAAAACAGTTGGCTCAATGGGGCCGAATGGATACAAGCCTGGGAAAAAGAGAAAAGGAGAGAAAGATAAAAAAAAAAAAAAACGGTGATCCCCCTTAAAGAGAGATCGACGTCCCCCCCCCCCCCCCACACACACACATACACACACATACACACACAAACACACACACACACACACACAAACACACACACACACAAACACACATAACCAAGTGGCAAATGTTTACTTTATTTTGCGCACATCTTTTGCTGTCATCCCCCCCCCCCCCGCTTTGAGTGACACCTGTCATTGTTACAGGTGTTAGAGCCACATGTGTACAGCTGTTATATGTTATACCCTACCATGTTGTGTTTGTGGCGTCGTAAACATTGGCAGGTGTATTGTATGTTTGTGTCGTCGTAAACATTGGCAGGTGTATTGTATGTTTGTGGCGTCGTAAACATTGGCAGGTGTATTGTATGTTTGTGGCGTCGTAAACATTGGCAGGTGTATTGTATGTTTGTGGCGTCGTAAACATTGGCAGGTGTATTGTATGTTTGTGTCGTCGTAAACATTGGCAGGTGTATTGTATGTTTGTGTCGTCGTAAACATTGACAGGTGTATTGTATGTTTGTGTCGTCGTAAACATTGGCAGGTGTATTGTATGTATGTGTCGTCGTAAACATTGGCAGGTGTATTGTATGTTTGTGTCGTCGTAAACATTGGCAGGTGTATTGTATGTATGTGTCGTCGTAAACATTGGCAGGTGTATTGTATGTTTGTGTCGTCGTAAACATTGGCAGGTGTATTGTATGTTTGTGGCGTCGTAAACATTGGCAGGTGTATTGTATGTTTGTGGCGTCGTAAACATTGGCAGGTGTATTGTATGTATGTGTCGTCGTAAACATTGGCAGGTGTATTGTATGTTTGTGGCGTCGTAAACATTGGCAGGTGTATTGTATGTTTGTGGCGTCGTAAACATTGGCAGGTGTATTGTATGTATGTGTCGTCGTAAACATTGGCAGGTGTATTGTATGTTTGTGTCGTCGTAAACATTGGCAGGTGTATTGTATGTTTGTGGCGTCGTAAACATTGGCAGGTGTATTGTATGTATGTGTCGTCGTAAACATTTGCAAGTGTATTGTATGTTTCTGTCGTCGTAAACATTGGCAGGTGTATTGTATGTTTGTGGCGTCGTAAACATTGGCAGGTGTATTGTATGTATGTGTCGTCGTAAACATTGGCAGGTGTATTGTATGTTTGTGTCGTCGTAAACATTGGCAGGTGTATTGTATGTTTGTGGCGTCGTAAACATTGGCAGGTGTATTGTATGTTTGTGGTGTCGTAAACATTGGCAGGTGTATTGTATGTTTGTGGCGACGTAAACATTGGCAGGTGTATTGTATGTTTGTGGCGTCGTAAACATTGGCAGGTGTATTGTATGTTTGTGGCGTCGTAAACATTGGCAGGTGTATTGTATGTTTGTGGCGGCGTAAACATTGGCAGGTGTATTGTATGTTTGTGGCGTCGTAAACATTGGCAGGTGTATTGTATGTTTGTGGCGTTGTAAACATTGGCAGGTGTATTGTATGTTTGTGGCGTCGTAAACATTGGCAGGTGTATTGTATGTTTGTGGCGTCGTAAACATTGGCAGGTGTATTGTATGTTTGTGGCGTCGTAAACATTGGCAGGTGTATTGTATGTTTGTGGCGACATAAACATTGGCAGGTGTATTTTATGTTTGTGTCGTCGTAAACATTGGCAGGTGTATTGTATGTTTGTGTTGTCGTAAACATTGGAAGGTGTATTGTATGTTTGTGTCATCGTAAACATTGGCTGGTTTATTGTATGTTTGTGTCGTCGTAAACATTAGCAGGTGTATTGTATGTTTGTGTCGTCGTAAACATTGGCAGGTGTATTGTATGTTTGTGTGTATGTTTGTGGCGTCGTAAACATTGGCAGGTGTATTGTATGTTTGTGTCGTCGTAAATATTGGCAGGTGTATTGTATGTTTGTGTCGTCATAAACATTGCCAGGTGTATTGTATGTTTGTGGCGTCGTAAACATTGGCAGGTGTATTGTATGTTTGTGGCGTCGTAAACATTGGCAGGTGTATTGTATGTTTGTGGCGTCGTAAACATTGGCAGGTGTATTGTATGTTTGTGGTGTCGTAAACATTGGCAGGTGTATTGTATGTTTGTGGCGTCGTAAACATTGGCTGGTGTATTGTATGTTTGTGGCGTCGTAAACATTGGCAGGTGTATTGTATGTTTGTGGCGTCGTAAACATTGGCAGGTGTATTGTATGTTTGTGGCGTCGTAAACATTGGCAGGTGTATTGTATGTTTGTGGCGTCGTAAACATTGGCAGGTGTATTGTATGTTTGTGGCGTCGTAAACATTGGCAGGTGTATTGTATGTTTGTGGCGTCGTAAACATTGGCAGGTGTATTGTATGTTTGTGGCGTCGTAAACATTGGCAGGTGTATTGTATGTTTGTGGCGTCGTAAACATTGGCAGGTGTATTGTATGTTTGTGGCGTCGTAAACATTGGCAGGTGTATTGTATGTTTGTGGCGTCGTAAACATTGGCAGGTGTATTGTATGTTTGTGGCGTCGTAAACATTGGCAGGTGTATTGTATGTTTGTGGCGTCGTAAACATTGGCAGGTGTATTGTATGTTTGTGGCGTCGTAAACATTGGCAGGTGTATTGTATGTTTGTGGCGTCGTAAACATTGGCAGGTGTATTGTATGTTTGTGGCGTCGTAAACATTGGCAGGTGTATTGTATGTTTGTGGCGTCGTAAACATTGGCAGGTGTATTGTATGTTTGTGGCGTCGTAAACATTGGCAGGTGTATTGTATGTTTGTGGCGTCGTAAACATTGGCAGGTGTATTGTATGTTTGTGGCGTCGTAAACATTGGCAGGTGTATTGTATGTTTGTGGCGTCGTAAACATTGGCAGGTGTATTGTATGTTTGTGGCGTCGTAAACATTGGCAGGTGTATTGTATGTTTGTGGCGTCGTAAACATTGGCAGGTGTATTGTATGTTTGTGGCGTCGTAAACATTGGCAGGTGTATTGTATGTTTGTGGCGTCGTAAACATTGGCAGGTGTATTGTATGTTTGTGTCGTCGTAAACATTGGCAGGTGTATTGTATGTTTGTGGCGTCGTAAACATTGGCAGGTGTATTGTATGTTTGTGGCGTCGTAAACATTGGCAGGTGTATTGTATGTTTGTGGCGTCGTAACCATTGGCAGGTGTATTGTATGTTTGTGTCGTCGTAAACATTGGCAGGTGTATTGTATGTTTGGTGTCGTCGTAAACATTGGCAGGTGTATTGTATGTTTGTGGCGTCGTAACCATTGGCAGGTGTATTGTATGTTTGTGTCGTCGTAAACATTGGCAGGTGTATTGTATGTTTGTGTCGTCGTAAACATTGGCAGGTATTGTATGTTTGTGGCGTCGTAACCATTGGCAGGTGTATTGTATGTTTGTGGCGTCGTAACCATTGGCAGGTGTATTGTATGTTTGTGTCGTCGTAAACATTGGCAGGTGTATTGTATGTTTGGTGTCGTCGTAAACATTGGCAGGTGTATTGTATGTTTGTGGCGTCGTAAACATTGGCAGGTGTATTGTATGTTTGTGGCGTCGTAACCATTGGCAGGTGTATTGTATGTTTGTGGCGTCGTAACCATTGGCAGGTGTATTGTATGTTTGTGGCGTCGTAAACATTGGCAGGTGTATTGTATGTTTGTGGCGTCGTAAACATTGGCAGGTGTATTGTATGTTTGTGGCGTCGTAACCATTGGCAGGTGTATTGTATGTTTGTGGCGTCGTAAACATTGGCAGGTGTATTGTATGTTTGTGGCGTCGTAACCATTGGCAGGTGTATTGTATGTTTGTGGCGTCGTAAACATTGGCAGGTGTATTGTATGTTTGTGTCGTCGTAAACATTGGCAGGTGTATTGTATGTTTGTGGCGTCGTAACCATTGGCAGGTGTATTGTATGTTTGTGGCGTCGTAAACATTGGCAGGTGTATTGTATGTTTGTGTCGTCGTAAACATTGGCAGGTGTATTGTATGTTTCCTTCTATAATTATGACAACTCAAACATTAGGAATAATAGACCTGATGTGAGTGTATTTTACTTCATGATACATGTGGTTTTGTAGTTTATCCATTTCAAATTGCATTCAAAACAATTATAATGTCTTTAGATATTTAGTTCTTCCATAGTAGAGGTTATTTAGACTGTGGATAAATTATGAATGATTGTGACTACCAAGATTCGAACGCTCGACCCCCAAACAGGACGACAGTGCCCTACCACGTACTGCCATGAAGGGTAAAGGCAAGTTTTAGCACACACTCTTCCTACATATCCCTTGTGAGATAGTTCGAAGCCTGTTAAGGGGAGATTTCCACTTGAGGAACTTTTTTCTTGACCCCTTTCTCCCTCATGTCTAGCCCCATTGCTTTTGAGATTTTAAGACGTTTGCCCCATTAGTTTTGGTGATTTTAAGAATTTCCGCCCCATTCTGTCGATTTTAAGACCATTCGTGCCATTTAGGTGTTGATTTTATCCTGGCGAGCGATAGCGAGCCAGTAATTTAAGAGTAACCGGCCTTTGGCCTGGAAATTTTTCTACCGAAAAATGTACAAATTTACCTTGAAAGGGGGTCAAGGGGGTGAAATTTTAAGATTGCTGGAGGAGTAGGAAACAAACTAAAAACCTCCCCTTAATTACTGGAGTCCTTTTATTAACGGAATAAAATCGTCTAATATTAGCCAGAATCAAGTACGGCATCGGTACTGAAGGGGTTAACCTAAATTTATGACACATTATTATTGCATTTTTGTTTAATGTCGATGTTTACGGCCCCAACATGTGTGGGGAGGTTCCTCTCACACCGCTCTCCTAGACAAGGTTGAAAGGAAGGCCTTTCGTATCATTAACTCCCGTCCACTCACCAACTCTCTGCAATCTCTCTCTCTCCGCCGCAATGTTGCATCTCTCTCGCTATTCTATCGCTACTATAATAATCAGTGTTCCTCAGAGCTATCCCAGTGCATATCACCTCCTTTACGTAGGGCACGTGGTACCCGTCTTGCAACTCAATCCCACCCCTACTCTGTGCAACTCTCCAACCCAAGAGTGAAACGTTACTCTCAAACTTTCTTCTACTCAACAGCTGAGCTCTGGAACTCTCTCCCAGAATCAGTTTTTCCCGCTTCCTATGACTTAAATTGCTTCAAACTCCGTGTGTCCAGGCATTTTGGCTCGAACGTCCCTTGATTTTGGCCCTGTCACTCTTTCAACTATGGGGGAGGCACTCGCTATAGGCAGTTATGCCTCTTGCCTCCCTCAATCACATAGAAAAAAAAAAAAAAAAAAATCCTTATAGCGTGAAACTCGCAACTGGTCAATAATTCCCCCCGTCCTCTTATCAGCCTCATAATATCATATTATATTTAGCACCATTCTAACCAGTGCGTTGTACAGTCGCACTAATAAGTGATATCGCGGCACCAAGTATGTTTTGATCAATAATTGGTATCAGCAATATCTAAGCTTCATTTCTTCATATCGAGTGAAATATACCAACATGTTCCTACACTTACCCACCCTATTCAACATCTGACAGATATTAATGCAGCACAGAGCGAGCTGAACGTAATGACAGCTGGGACATGACTTATTAGCGCGACCATACTACCTCTAGCATTCCCGATTCATGTAGTATAATTATTGTTTCCTCTTCGATCTAATCAAATTTTGCAATCATTCTACTCCAGCTGAACCTACTCCTCCTCCTTCTGTTCTCTCTCATCTAACTTACTTTCTTTTAACCGTACCCTACCGTAGGATACATTATTAAAAGTCCCTTGCAGTCCCAAGCACTGTGGCCAAAATGGCAAGATAGAACAACTTTCCACCTCATGGGATGAAGCAAGAGTGGCTCTCCCTTTAGTTAAAATTTTAGTTAAGATAGGACTTCAGAGGCTATCAACCCTATTGGATTATAAGCCAGCACACTGTAATTCAAGAATAGCGTCAGGACTGGAGCCTCTCTGCGAGAACCCCAGTCCCTTGGCTCTCCCACCCTTCAGTGGGTCTTATATAAGCTGAGAAGTGTTGCCATATCTAGAGCAGTGCTCAAACGGTCGGTTGTGGTACCAGGTTCAGCCTTTTACAGGCAATTACAAGGAAAGTAAATTACTGACGACTCCTACCCGTCGCTGGGACTGGGGAGTGACTTATCTACTGACTGCTAGTAGCCGTCGCTGGGATTGGAGGGGTTAATCCACTCGATATGAACCAACTCCCCTTTTCATTTCACCTAATCTGAACTGTATTGAACCTAAGTTAGCTTTCGTCATGCAAGGCATTTAAAACCATACTTTTCCACTCTCCCACACTCCTTTCCTATCGCCCCCCTTGTCTACACCCAATCCCCACCCCCATCTTTCTTCTTCCCCAGCCCCCCCTTCCCCCCCCCCCCCCCGTTCTTTCCTCCAACCCAACCCACCAACCACCCTTCTTTCCTCCCATTCCCCCCCCCCCCCCACCGTTCTTTCCTCCACCCCAACCTCCCAACCACCCATCTTTCCTCCCACCTCTCCTCCACTCCAACCCCCCCAAAAAAAAATGTTGTGTAGTGCACATACAAAATAGGTAGGAGCTATTTCTCTGTACATTATTACCGACACTGTTTATGTAAGATTATGATGCATTATGTATTATGTAATTTGTTTAAGATTATTTTATGGTATGAACACTTGAACAGCCATTGTATATTTAATGGAAATAAAATAATCTGAATCTGAATCTGAACCACCCTTTTCTTTCCGTCCTCCCCCAACCCCCCACCATCCCCCTCCCCCCTCTCATTAAGGCCGCTCCTATGTAGCTCCCCTGGGTCCTTCTTTCTGCTCCTAAGGTCCCTCCCACCTCCTTTCCTTCTTTACTCTTTCAAGTTCCTACACTAATCCTTCCCCTACCTCCTTTCTCTCTCTCTCTCTCTCTCTCTCGTGCTGTGCTTGGTAACTTTAGGAACCGCTTCTTTTCCCTTATTGTTTTTTTTCCTATTTTGCGGAAACCTATTTCTGCTTGGTAGGACACGTTGGTATTTCTTTTTCTGCATTATATTTTCTGAATCTTATATTGTTGTCATTTTGACACGTGATCCAATTCCCTATGAAGTATTGGGTTTTTCCTCTTTCGCTTTACCTATCCACCAAATACTTATAGGTGTCATAAGACAAATTATGAAGCAGCCCCCTGAATTATTACCGACAATCACAAGCAAATTATGAAGCAGCCCCCTGAATTATTACCGACAATCACAAGCAAATTATGAAGCAGCCCCCTGAATTATTACCGACAATCACAAGCAAATTATGAAGCAGCCCCCTGAATTATTACCGACAATCACAAGCAAATTATGAAGCAGCCCCCTGAATTATTACCGACAATCACAAGACAAATTATGAAGCAGCCCCCTGAATTATTACCGACAATCACAACCAAATTATGAAGCAGCCCCCTGAATTATTACCGACAATCACAAGACAAATTATGAAGCAGCCCCCTGAATTATTACCGACAATCACAACCAAATTATGAAGCAGCCCCCTGAATTATTACCGACAATCATAAGTCAAATTATGAAGCAGCCCCCTGAATTATTACCGACAATCACAACCAAATTATGAAGCAGCCCCCTGAATTATTACCGACAATCACAAGCAAATTATGAAGCAGCCCCCTGAATTATTACCGACAATCACAAGACAAATTATGAAGCAGCCCCCTGAATTATTACCGACAATCACAACCAAATTATGAAGCAGCCCCCTGAATTATTACCGACAATCACAAGACAAATTATGAAGCAGCCCCCCGAATTATTACCGACAATCACAAGACAAATTATGAAGCAGCCCCCTGAATTATTACCGACAATCACAAGACAAATTATGAAGCAGCCCCCTGAATTATTACCGACAATCATAAGACAAATTATGAAGCAGCCCCCTGAATTATTACCGACAATCACAAGCAAATTATGAAGCAGCCCCCTGAATTATTACCGACAATCACAAGACAAATTATGAAGCAGCCTCCTGAATTATTACCGACAATCACAAGACAAATTATGAAGCAGCCCCCTGAATTATTACCGACAATCACAAGCAAAATGTATACATTACCTAGCTGGATTATGTGTCTAGATGATTTACAGAAATTAGATGGTCAGTGTGACAAGACATTATAATAACTTGATATAGACCACAACATGTGAGTTATTTCTAGGGTCACATCTTCTTTTATTTGCCGAATATCAAGTAAAAACTGATAGGTCAATTCCAGTAAATTTAAACGAAGATTGTTAAGGGGAGGTTTCCACTAGAGGGATTTTTTTCTTGACCCCTTTCTCCCTCATGGTTAGCCCCATTGCTTTTGATATTATAAGACGTTCGCCCCATTAGTTTGGCGATTTTAAGAACTTTCGCTCCCTTTCTGTCAATTTTAAGACTTTTCGTGCCATTTAGGTGTCGATTTTTTCCTGGCGAGCGATAGCGAGCCTGTAATTTAAGAGGAACCGGCCTTCGGCCAAGACATTTTTCTACCGAAAAATGTACAAATTTATCTTGAAAGGGGATCTAGGGGCTGTAATGTTAAGCTTGATGGAAGTCTAGCGAACTGACTAAAAACCTCCCCTTAATGCGACTTATTTGTGTCTACAGTGGATAATTCTTACCCACTGACATGCTATAACATGTTCTGACCCTATCCTTACTCGTCACCAAGCAAACTATCTGCCTTCGAGGTACTAATATTAGTAGATGGTGGGTAATTTTAAGTTTCAATTAGAGAGCCCTATGAATAACATGAGTTGGGTGTGAATGGCATTTGCCCCATGTGGGCCTGTCAAACTGTTGTAGATTTCCGTTTTTTTTTTTTTTTTTTTTTTTCAAAGTCTGTTTGTCGTCTTACATTCCTCTGTAATCAAATCGCCATATTCCAATTACACTTAACGCCATCTGGATCCCGTGGCGGAGCTAAGTAAAAAGACACAAAGAAAGACATTTGGGAGGTAACGCTCTAAAGGCTATCCGCAATTTATTTTATGACGAGTCTCACACCCAATGTATGATCAAAGTAAAAGAATAATTAATTTATTCGAACACTTATACAGAGGTACGAAACCTGTAGATGTTGTTTGTATACGAATGCGACAAAGCCAACAAGAGCTATGAACTACAAACTATTTGTATTTCTTAACCAAGCAGCCATAATTTAAAGTTTGTCAGTGATATCGAGATCGTACAGCGATCCATGGTTGTGTTTTGTGTTTCTGCATATAATTTGTTAGAATAGTAAATCCATAAATACATCAGTATTCATTTATGAAGTTCTTTGTATCGACGAGTTTTAAATTTCATGAATACAATTTCAGTTTGTTATCTTAATTTATAAGCATTCTTAATAAAATTGTATTAAATGCAGTATTTAGATTCGTACTATATATAATGTAAACATTCCTGGAAATGTACATGCTTGTCGAGTTTTAAATGCGAAATATTATGGCAAATAAAATCAGCCTGCTGTTCTATTTTTGTTATGTTTTGTTGATTGTTGACATATGGGTGATTGTTTGATACCATAGACTCCTTAGAGTATCATACTTACATTATCTCCCCAGTTCTGCTAACCTCTTCTCTTACATCTATCCCACGGCACTCCCTTTGTTTTCTCTTACATCTATCCCACGGCACTCCCTTTGTCTTCTCTTACTGTACATCTATCCCACGGCACTCCCTTTGTTTTCTCTTACATCTATCCCACGGCACTCCCTTTGTTTTCTCTTACATCTATCCCACGGCACTCCCTTTGTTTTCTCTTACATCTATCCCACGGCACTCCCTTTGTTTTCTCTTACATCTATCCCACGGCACTCCCTTTGTTTTCTCTTACATCTATCCCATGGCACTCCCTTTGTTTTCTCTTACATCTATCCCACGGCACTCCCTTTGTTTTCTCTTACATCTATCCACGGCACTCCCTTTGTTTTCTCTTACATCTATCCCACGGCACTCCCTTTGTTTTCTCTTACATCTATCCCACGGCACTCCCTTTGTTTTCTCTTACATCTATCCCACGGCATTCCCTTTGTTTTCTCTTACATCTATCCTACGGCACTCCCTTTGTTTTCTCTTACATCTATCCCACGGCACTCCCTTTGTCTTCTCTTACATCTATCCCACGGCACTCCCTTTGTCTTCTCTTACATCTATCCCACGGCACTCCCTTTGTTTTCTCTTACATCTATCCCACGGCACTCCCTTTGTTTTCTCTTACATCTATCCCACGGCACTCCCTTTGTCTTCTCTTACATCTATCCCACGGCACTCCCTTTGTTTTCTCTTACATCTATCCCACGGCACTCCCTTTGTTTTCTCTTACATCTATCCCACGGCACTCCCTTTGTCTTCTCTTACATCTATCCCACGGCACTCCCTTTGTTTTCTCCCTACATAGGACCTACAGTATATCCACACCATTCTCCCCATCCCCAATTAAGGGGAGATTTCCACTTAAGGGATTTTTTTTCTTTACCCCCTTCTCCCTCATGTTTAGCCCCATTGCTTTTGAGATTTTAAGACATTCGCCCCATTAGTTTGGCGATTTTAAGAACTTTCACCCAATTTATGTCGCTTTTAAGACCTTTCGTCCCATTTAGGTGTCAATTTTTTCCTGGCGAGCGATAGCGAGCCTGCAATTTAAGAGGAATCGGCCTTCGACCGGGACATTTTTCTATCGAAAAATTTACAAATTTATCTTGAAAGGGGGTCAAGGGGGTGTAATTTCAAGCTTGATGGAAGTCTAGAAAACACACTAAAAACCTCCCCTTAATGTATTCTCACTCTATTTCCCAATGTCTTCGTTTGTGTATTGCCTACTAATCTACAACCCTACCTGCATTCCATCTCTCCTCTGACCCCCTCCTCCCTATCCACCCTGTCCAGTCCACCCCACACCCTATCCACCCACCACGCTACACCCTATCCCCATCCACCCACCACCCCACACCCTATCCACCATCCACCCACCACCCCTCACCCTATCCACCCACCACCCCTCACCCTATCCACCCACCACCCCTCAAACAACAAGCTTCAACCTGCATACAGCCATCTTAAAATTTCTCCCAAGATGTAAACTCCAGATGATAGCAGATCTCCTTGAAAGTCGCCAATTATTAGTATATCAATCGAAACTGTTGGTCTTTTGTATCCTCTCGAAAAATAAAATGGAAGAACAAATAGACCCCCTCTCTTGATTGTGTTTATAATTTAGCAACGTTGTGCTAATTGTAGATGAACTTTGGACTCTACCTGTACCTTGGAGGAATGTGAGTGAAGGTGGCATCAGCCCGTCTCGATACCCGAACACTTCGCTATTCCAACTGAGCGTTATTCGTTAGATAAACCTATTTAACCGGATATAACTTGCTCATAATTAAGTTGGGTTATGTTAGAAAGGTCCATTTTCTCCCAGCGGACGGTAAATAAACTATGTGTCCATCTACATTAGTCCGCTACTACCAATAAACTATGTGTCCATCTACATTAGTCCGCTACTACCAATAAACTATGTGTCCATCTACATTAGTCCGCTACTACCAATAAACTATGTGTCCATCTACATTAGTCCGCTACTACCAATAACTATGTGTCCATCTACATTAGTCCGCTACTACCAATAAACTATGTGTCCATCTACATTAGTCCGCTACTACCAATAAACTATGTGTCCATCTACATTAGTCCGCTACTACCAATAAACTATGTGTCCATCTACATTAGTCCGCTACTACCAATAAACTATGTGTCCATCTACATTAGTCCGCTACTACCAATATATTATAGTGATATGTATTGATAATTGTGAAACTGTGGAATTCATTTGATGAAGAGACATACTAATTTCATATTTTTCCCTTGTTCGAGAAATCAGCTTCTAAGAGATTAAATTTACCGTCAGCTGAAAACAAACCAATTATAGTTGACTTAAGGGAATGTTTTTTAGTTTGTTCCCTAGATCTCCATCAACTTACACTCCCTAGACCCCCGGTCGAAGGCCGGTTCCTCTTAGGGGGAGATTCCACTTGAGGGATTTTTTTTTTCTTTACCCCTTGCTCCCTCATGTTTAGCCCCATTGCTTTTGAGATTTTAAGACATTCGCCCCATTAGTTTGTCGATTTTAAGAAGTTTCACCCTATTTATGTCACTTTTAAGGCCTTTCATCCCATTTAGATGTTGATTTTTTCCTGGCGAGCGATAGCGAGACTGTAATTTAAGAGGAACCGGCCTTTGGTCGGGAAATTTTTCTACCGAAAAATGTACAAATTTATCTTGAAAGGGGGTCAAGGGGGTGTAATTTCAAGCTTGATGGTAATCTAGGGAACACACTAAAAACCTCCCCTTAAATTACATGCTCGCTATCGCTCGCTAGAAAAAAAGACATCTAAAAATAACACGAAAAGTTTTAATATTGACAAAGAAATGTAGTGAACAGTTTTAAAATGGCCAAACTAATGGGCCGAACGTCTTAACATCTGAAAACTAATGGGGCTAAACATGAGGAAGAAAGGGGACCAGAAAAACGACCCCTTAAGGAGAGGACATTACTAGTTTACCGTCAGCTGATAATAAACTGACGATAGTACTGGGTAGCGAGGTGGCCAGATGTTTACTATCCACCAAAGAAGAAGAAGAAGGTGTTATTCGCACCGGATCCAGCTTGTTTACCCTTCGTGCCTTTTATAATTAGTCTGATAACCCTTTTGAGAGCTTTGGGGACTTTGCGTGTGGGTGCGTGTTTGTTTGCATGTCAAGTCCTGTTACTGCGTGTGTGTGTGTGTGTGTACCTGCGTGTGTGTGTGTGTTTGTGTGTGAATTCCTGTTTCTGCGTGTAGGTGGCTGTTAATGTGGGTTTAATCTTAGTAGGTTGGTGGGTAGCTCTAAATGTGGTATGTGTGTGTGTGTGTGTGTGTGTGTGTGTGTGTGTGTGTGTGTGTGTGTGGCTATTATCGAATGTCTAATTTTAGCAGCTTAGGGTTACTGTATTTCTAAATGCGGCGTGTGTATTTGCGTGTGTGTATGTGTGTGTGTGTGTGTGTGTGTATTTGCGTGTGCGTGGATTATATTAAGTTTCTAAATTTAGAAATTAGGCGTGTACTATATTTCTAAATGCAATGTGTTTTAAATGTGTGTGTTATCGTGTGCCTAATTTTAGTATTTTAACATGTGCAGTACTTCTAAATGAGAGAGAGAGAGAGCCATGTTTGATCTTTTGCTCTGGTTGTGTGCGTGTAAGGAGTGTGTGTGCTGCTATGTGCGTGTAAGGAGTGTGTGTGCTGCTATGTACGTGTAAGATGTGTGTGTGCTGCTATGTGCGTGTCAGGGCGTGTGCGTGAGTTATTACGTGACTATGTGCGTGTCGGTGTGTGTGCCTGAGTGATTATGTGTACACGCGCGCCTCACATAGCGTAACTCTCACTCGACCTATAACCACCACGGCTCGGAGTGTTCATCATCTGGCGGGCTTGTAATGAACCTTGATCTGAGTGTTATCGGGCAGTAGATAGAGACAGGGATAGATAGATAGACAGAGAGACAGACAGATAGATAGATAGATACATAGAAAGACAGACCGACAGACAGACAGACATACAGACAGACAGACAGGCAGCCAGACAGACAGACAGACAGACTGATAGATATATATATAGATAGATAGATAGATGGATGTATGGATAGAGATAGTTTGTATGTTAGAGAGAGAGAGAGAGTGCTGCAGTGAGTTATATGGAATAGTTAGCATATGAAAGACCTTGCATTCCATTCCAAGGAGATACTCTACGAGAGAGAGAGAGAGAGAGAGAGAGTAATAGAGAGTAATGTCAACGAGTCTCAGCAGCCAAGAGATGCATTAATATAACCCTTTCTGTACCGGTGACCTCTTTTTATTTAATCTTTATTCAGACGATTTTGTGCAATTTAAGAAGGATCTGCGGTAGTAAAAATGGTTAAGTGAGATAGTTCGAAGCCTGTTAATTGCTGGAGGCCCTTTTTGAACTGAAGAAAATCGTCTAATAGTAGCCAGAAGAGAGTGAATAAGACGTCGCCGGTACAGAAGGGGTTAAGGGGAGACTGGCCGTTTGTTTGGTCTATTAATTCATTTATTCATATATGTTTTTAGTTTCCTACCTAGACCTCCACCAAGCTTAGAAAAACACCCCCTAGATCCCCCTTCAAGATAAATTTTTACATTTTTCGGTAGAAAAATGTCCCGGCCGAAGGCTGTTTCCTCTTAAAATTTCAGGCTCGCTATCGCTCGCCAGGAAATAATCGACACCTAAATGGTACGAAGTCTTAAAATTGACAACGAAATGGGGCGAAAGGTGTTAAAATCGCCAAACTAATGGGCCGAACGTCTTATAATCTAAACTAAATGGGGCTAAACATGAGGGAGAAGGAGGTCCAGAAAAACGGTCTTCCTCTCCTTAATAACTGATCCTGCAGACAAGAATGCAGTGCCGATAACGAGATAAATGGCCAAGAGAAATGCAAGCAAATACCTTGACTGGCTGACTTGGGTGTTAAAGGGAACTGCTTCGCCGTGTTGGTCATATTATTATTTGATATATTATTATTATTATTATTATTATTATTATTATTATTATTATTATTATTATTATTATTATTAATATTGTTATTATAATTATTATTATTATTATTTTTATTAGTATTGTTATTATTATTATTATTATTGTTATTTATATTATTATCATCATCAACATCATCATCATCATCATCATCATCATCATCATCATCATCATCATTATTTACTACAGGGATATTGTCCAGAGTAATGTTGTGATATAATAATTTGATCTTGCTTCACTTTAATGGTGTCTGGCGGGAATTTTATGCAAGGGGAATTTCGTTTTAGGCTAATTTTGTTCAAGGAGGATATTATATGGAAGGCTAATTTTATCACATCATCCTAAAACATGGAATTTAACGTTGTCTTGGTTTAGTAAGGATAATTATGAGCCTGTCTGCAGTTGTTTACTCCCTGTTTACTTAAGGGTATCTGCGGTAGGTATTGTGAGCAGGTTTCAGGCATGCAGACAGGCAAGCAGAGGTGACTGTCTGGGCCCTGGGGAGATAGATAGATAGAGAGATATATACAGAGAGAGAGAGAGGGAGGGAGAGACTACCCACAGTTTTTGTCCTTACTTTCACCTTTGAATAATCCTTGGCAGTATGTGTTGTCCTGTTAAGGGGGCCCACCTCGCTGTTTTTCTCTTTCTCTTCCTCTTTCTTTGGCTTGTATCCATTCGGCCCCATTCAGCCTACTGTTTTAAGACGTTTACCCCCATCCAGGTGTCAATATTTTCCTGGCGAGCGGTAGCGAGCCAGCATATATATATTTTGTTGTTTTGAAAGCAAGCTAAATTTGTACATTTTTCGATAGAAAAATTTCTCCGGCGAAGCCGGATTTCTCCATACAATGCTGGCTCGCTCGCCAGGAAAAAATCGACACCTGGATGTGGATAAACGTCTTAAAACAGTTGGCTGAATTGGGCCGGATGGATACAAGCCAGAGAAAGAGAGAAAGATAAAAAAGCAGGTGACCCCCTTAATTTTCCTATTGACTTGCCTTTATTATTTTTCATCTATAGTTCAGCCTGTAACTCGATAATATTGGTATCCATAATAATTCTTAATAATCCAATGTCTATATTATATTTGGTCTTGACCCTCAAATTTCCACTAGTAACGAATAATGGTTAATTTCCAGTATTAAGGCAGTGTCACACGAGCGCTTTTTCTGGCAATTTTCTATGAGCAAGTATTTTCTCGCAATATACCGGGGTTCTGTTTCATTGGAATCTGGAACTAGACTGAGGGTAGATTACGTAAAGTGGATGAATTCTGATAAAACATAAATTTTGAAGTTGCCAGATGATAATTGCCCTAAAAAATTGCTCGGAAATGGGCTCGTGTGACACGAGATTTATACTGTCATCCTTCATAATTAGTACGCGATATTGAATTATAATTATGACCAGTACCAGCGTCTTAGTCATCTTATATATACAGTATATATATACTGTATACTGTATATATTCTAGTTTTGTGTATGTATTATCTTATATATACAGTATATAATACTGTATACTGTATATATTCTAGTTTTGTGTATGTATTATCTTATATATACAGTATATAATACTGTATACTGTATATATTCTAGTTTTGTGTATGTATTATCTTATATATACAGTATATAATACTGTATACTGTATATATTCTAGTTTTGTGTATATTATCTTATATATACAGTATATATACTGTATACTGTATATATTCTAGTTTTGTGTATGTATTATCTTATATATACAGTATATAATACTGTATACTGTATATATTCTAGTTTTGTGTATGTATTATCTTATATATACAGTATATAATACTGTATACTGTATATATTCTAGTTTTGTTTATGTATTATCTTACAGTATATATAATTATATACTGTATACTGTATATATTCTAGTTTTGTGTATGTATTATCTTATATATACAGTATATATAATTATATACTGTATATCTAGTTTTGTGTATGTATTATCTTATATATACAGTATATATATATACTGTATACTGTATATATTCTAGTTTTGTTTATGTATTATCTAATATTTCCTCTCTCTTTACTCTTTTCTTCCACTCATCCTTCTTATTCTTTTGTCTACTGCTTTATCATCATCTTCCTCATTATCTCCATATATTTTGTCTTCTACCTCTTCCTCCTGTTCCTACCCTCCTTTCTCCTCCTTCCTATGTCGTCTCTCAGGGGAACCATATCATTTCCTGCCATTCGATCGCTTCCCTTTTGTTTCCCAGTCGTCTATTGGCTGGTTCCTTGCCTTCTAAAAATACTTGGCGATCTGATTGGCCCGGGGGTGGGATATTGGACACGTGATTGGCTGCTTCGTGAGGTTCAGTATTTACCACGATTGGCGATGATTAGGTAGATTATTTTGTTGACTGGTATAGTATCGTAGTGTTTTGTATTATCCCTAACTATTAGAGTTATGTATATAAAAAATGTTAGCCAATTTATTATTATTATTATTATTATTATTATTATTATTATTATTATTATTATTTGTATTAATATTAGTATCGTCATCATCATCATCATCATCATCATCAAAATTGCAAAAAAATACAAACAATATGTTTTGTTATTATGCATTATTTTAAAACCAAGTCTGTATAACTGTTCTACCTGCACACTTATATTGCTTTACATCACTAAGGATAACTAGCATTGGATGAAGCTAATATTACTGACGTCCTCTACTCTCCGTGTTTACCAATCTACAGTATACCGGAAATTTCATACTTTGTTTCCCCAATACCTTCATCCCATATTGGACCTTCTGATGTATTGGGGGGTCAGCCGGAGTAGTGGGGGTGTAGGAGTGGGGGTAGGGAAGGGGGAGGGAGGGAGGGTAATGGAAGGGGGCCAGCCTAATAAGACATTTCCTCTACCCCTCCACCTCTTCCCAATACCTTACTTGGTTCTTTCTTTCTTTCCCTACAATACTTGTTTTGTCGTATTATTCCTTACTCCGTTTCCCCATTATTTACTTTTTCGTCTCCCCTTCCACCTCTTGCTTACCTCTTTCCCTACTTTTTTGTTTCCCTTCTCTACAGTCGCGATCACAAATTCTGATAAATGTTGAACCCTCGAAGCCTCCGAAATGCAAATATCAGGTAGCTTTCTCCCATGATTAGCCACCATCCTTCATTAACTTCTACTTAGCTTACTTGCTTCTATCCCTTGTATTATATTCCGTCAATCCCATTTAATTAGGGTTAGGTATGAGAGGGATCTGCCTTGTTTGGGCCAATCGGCTTTCTGCAGACTCCCACTTTCTTATGTTCTTATGTTCGTCTTTCTCTCTTGTGATCTACCTGTGTTATTAATGATTTTTTTCTTCACCACTACCCTTTATATAATTAGGCTATATTGTTTATATATATACTGTATATTATTCGACGATTACACCGTCCTACTGTTGCGCCATGTCTTATTGTATTTTGTATTAATTCGTTTCTACTAAAATGTAAATAATTGTTGTTCCTTTTACTGGTCGTCGTCTTAGTATTTCTTAATCGTTTCTTATTTTACCTGTGTCCCTACCCCAATTTCACTGCTCCGCCCTCTGTCTCTGTTAATCCCTAAGTATTCTGCCTTCTCCACTCCCTTTTTACCCTCTCTCTCTCTGTCTCTCTCTCTCTCTCTCCACTCCCTTTTTACCCTCTCTCTCTCTCTCTCTCTCTCTCTCTCTCTCTCTCTCTCTCTCTCTCTCTCTCCGAAGACGGAAAGTGGTAAACAAAAATATGGTTTACGTTAAAACCACACCGTATAACAAGATTGGGTTATTCGCACTTCATTGTCGGAATCGCCAGGCTTCTGCAGTTTTTGTATTCCTACTCTCAATATCTCTCACCTAAACCACCAACTATAATTATCCTAAACTTGTGTGTCCCCTTCCCTCCCATCAGCCACTCATTGTAAATTCAGTACAATTCTTCTTTTGGCAGACTCACATTGCTTATGTTCTTATGTAAATCATATAGCACCTAAACGACTCGGCTGGAAATGTCTACACATATTCCTTTGCTGACTCCTTCTTAATAATAATAATAACAATAATAATAATAATAGTAATAATAATAATGAAAAAAATACTAGTTCTATTCCTCTCTAAGTTACAAGACGTTAAGGGGTCAATTTCTGGTCACGGTATGATGAAAATGTATGTAACATGTATTAATGAATTGTAAAATTGTCTACTGTATGTAACACTAAATGATGTATTAGTTCCTATATTGTATCTACTTTGAAAACACTAAACCCCCAACTGTGTATAATTATATTTGTAAATACCATGTAAGAAGAATAACCACTGTCGGGGGAAATAAACTTTATTATTATTATTATTATTATTATTATTATTGCCACCCGAGAGTCACACACCCACTTCTTTCCTTCCATCTCCTCCTCCTCCCCCCCCCCCCCCCGCCAAATCCCCTCCACTCCCTAGCTTGACCAATATACCTGACCGCCAAATCACCCCTACACGTACACTTTTCAGTCCCAAGTGTCCCAAGCGTTTAAGGGGAGGTATTTAGTTTGTTCCCTGCATTTTCATCAAGCTTAAAATTACACTCCCTAACACCCCCTTTCAAGATAAATTTGTACATTTTTCGGTAGAAAAATGTCCCGGCCGGAGGCCGGTTGCTCTTATATTACAGGCTCGCTATCGCTCGCCAGGAAACAATCGACACCTTCATGGCACGAAAGGTCTTAAAATGTACAGTAATGGGGCAAAATGTCTTAAAATGTTCAAACTACTAGGGCGAACGTCTTAAAATCTCAAAAACAATGGGACTAAACATGAGGGAGAAAGGGGTCCAGAAAAAAATCTCTCAAGTGGAAATCTCCCCTTTAACTCCAAGCAACCTATCCCAAGAAGGGCTAACAAAATAATACAGACCCCACAATATCAATCTTGGATAATGGTTCCCCCTTATACTTATAATTGGCCCGTCATTATTTTCGCCTGACTAAACAAATCAATTCATCCTATACAAACTGAAAATACAACACAATCCATCATAGGCTAAGTTAGGAATGCTTAGGTTATAGTAGTTTAAGTGATATTATATTAAATTAGGTTAGGCTTGGTTGGGTTTTGTCTGGGGGACTATCCTAAAGCTATAATTAAATAAGGCCATGACGTTTTTTTTTTTTTTTTTTTTTGCAAGTTGAGTAACGAGATAGAATGGAATGTCAATGGAGAACATTTGGGTACATCAGATAAAAATGGCAGTTTATTATGATACAAACTATCTACTGTAATGTTAATGGCGTTATAATTATACGTGTGTATCAGTTTAATTTGTATTTGTTTGGTATTTATAGATTTGATCTGGGATTGACACTTGAGGCTTTGACAGTGTTTGAAGTGTCTGGTTTACCCTTGGCATGATCTGTTTGTTTTCGCAGTTTGGTGTTAAATATCAAGTCCTGTTTTAGGTGTTATCCCCGGGCTCCAGTGCTGAAGGGGGGATGGTTCACTTTTTGGGCGATTTTTGCATGTATTCATTATTTTCCTAGTTTCCTCCCTAGACCTCCATCAAATTAAAAACAAACAAAAATCCATTAGATCCCTCTTCTACATTAATTTGTAAATTTTTTGGTAGAAAAATGTTCCGGCCGAAGGCCGGTTCTTCCAACATTACAGGCTCACAATCGTTCGCCAGGGGAAAAATCGACACCTAAATAGCTCGAAAGGTCTAAATATTGACGACGAAATTTGGCGAAAGGTCTTAAAATCGACTAACTAATGGGGCAAACATCTTAACATCTGAAAACTAATGAGATTAAACAAAGAAAGTGTTCCAGAAAACCAACCCATCTTCCCTTAAAGGCGGATTCGCACGAACACTTACTTCCAATAACTTGTAAGCAACGCCCCGGGTTTAGCGGAGTCTGAATAATCCTTTGTATACTGTAAGAAGCAAGGATATGGAAAAGTTATATGTAATCCTTGGGTATATTGATAGTTATATAGCTTTATATCCTTCTAGTTACTAGTAGATGGATTTATTACAATCAATATGAATGGGTAAATCATTATGTTTTCAGTGTAAGAAATGTTCGCCTAAAACATAAAACATAAGAACATAAGAAAATGGGAGTCTGTAGAAAGCCGATTGGCCCAAACAAGGCAGATCCCTCTCATTCAGCCTAAATGCCGATCAAAGTTGCTGGGGAAAACTGTTCTTGTTAATCTGAATCTATTATGCATCTTCATCTAATCCTCATCTACAGTATATAGACACTGCTTTTCAGGAATTTTCTTAGAAGAGTAGGTATTACTGTTTGCTGCTTAACCCTTTCAAGATCCGATGACGCTTTGCTTCTCTATTTTCTGGCTATTATTAGAACATAGGAAAAACATAAGAACACAAGACGTTTTTATTAGACGATTTTATTCAGATTAAGAAGGGTACATGGAAGTCAGAGGGTTAATTGAGATAGTGTTTACCCTCATAACTCCCACAGATCCTTCCGCAAACCGTCTAATGATAGCCAGAATAACAGTCAAAATGTGTCATAATCTTCAAAGGGTTAATGCACTGTATATAATATCTTCAATTGATTTGTATCCTCATTTAGCTCAGAGCTTCTTCTTGGTAAATTAGATGATGTAGCAATGTTAATTAATGTCTTATGAGCTACAGTTAAGGGGATATCTCCACTTGAGGGATTTTTGTCTTGACCCCTTTCTCCCTCATGTTTAGGCCCATTGATTTTGATATTATAAAACGTTTGCCCCATTAGTATAGCGATTTTAAGAACTTTCATCCCATATTAAGACCTTTCGTGCAATTCAGGTGTCGATTTTATCCTGGCGAGCGATAGCGAGCCTGTAATTAAAGAGGAACCGGCCTTCGGCCGGGACATTTTTCTACCGAAAAATGTACAAATTTATCTTGAAAGGGACTCAAGGGGATGTAATTTTAAGCTTGATGGAGGTCTAGGGAACAAACTAAATACCTCCACTTAATGGCTATACTGTGGTGTACAGTGCCAAGGACAATACTGTGGTGTACAGTGCCAAGGACAATAGAATAACCTGGATCTGATGTGGAGGTTAAAAGTTCTTTATATATAATACTGAGGCGGACAGCATTGGTATCAGTGAATCCGGGTTAAAACACCAGATAGTAGTCATAGTATGTTAATTTCTGTAGGCTCCTTTAAAACTGAATACAACCGTCTGATAGTAGCCAAAATAAAGATAAATAGACGTCACCGGTACGGAAGGGTTAATAAAGTTGCCTTGATGAAACTGGTTAATTACAACAATCACATTTATTATACATTGTTCGATTTGGAACTAGCAACATGTTTAGTAATACTGTACGTCTTTTACACTAACTATTTGAAGTCTACGAGATAGTTCTAATCCTACAATAATAACTAATAAGGTGGTGTTATAATGATGTTGTTAACCCTTTTGCTAAGTATATATTATTAACCCCTTGAGGATGTATGATGCAATTTGTTTCTATATTTCTGGCTATTATTGAACGATTGTATTCAGATTAGGAAGGGTACATGTCAGTAAGAGCTTTGATTGAGACAGTCTTTACCCTTTTAACCCCCACAGATCCTTCCTAATCTGTATAAAATCGTCTAATGATGGCCAGAATATACTGTTAAACGCGTCATAATCCTCAAGGGGTTAAGATATATGATCTTAGTAAAATGCGTGAACAAATACAGGGCACCAGGTAAGATCATTAATTACAAAACTAACTCCGCGAAAATATAGGGGAATGCTAATCGGAATGGGGTTAATTAATTGAGATTAATGTCCGTAATTATATGTAAGGTTCATTAGAAGCGAACGGGGGTAAGAAAATAGACGGGCGAGAAAACAGGAGGTGGCGTGGAAGTAAATTAATGGAGAGAATCGGTAAACAGACCTGCATCGTCTCTTAAACACAGGTAAGAGTAAACACGTGTGAAGGGGGAATTAGCAGTCAGACCAGCAGGATATCAGAAGAGAGAGAGATGGGGGAAGTGGGGGGTAAGAGAATCCCTCCTTCCCTCAATCCCTTCACCTCCCTCTCTCTCTCTATCCCTCTTTCTCCTCCTCCGCCTCCTCCGCCTCCTCCTCTTTATCTCCCTGCTTCCCTCCTCCTGCGACCACCTCCACTTTACACCCGCGCAGGCCATTCAGCGCAGGAGAGGCTAACCAGAATTGACGCCTGCCTAGCCACAGTTCGCTCACGGCCAGCAGGGAGTACGGACACGCTGCGCTCCTCGTCCGTGGCACTTGTTCCATTAACGCCATTCCGTCCCCGCCCCCTGCAACAAAAATTAATCAATCTGGAAAACTTACATTGGACTGAGGATTAAAATTGGATTGTATTTACGGCCTTAGGTGTTCATTAATCCGTTTTTAGTGCGTTGTGGTTTTAGTGAGGAATAAAACCAAGTGTGATTTGGAAATTGAAAATTTACAAATATAGTGAAATTGATTTAGTTGGTTATCTCCCCACAAATTGGTGATGCTAATCTACGTATGAAACCAAAGATCCATAAGGAATAAGTGTATCCAGTTAGATATTAGCCACCCGAGCCGTTCCTCCAAACAATCCACGAAGGGAAAGGGTTCTGGATTATCGTCTTGGGATTTACTCTACCTTAGCAAGCAGAAGGGGTTGTACAGACTACTGGAGGAATTACCGCATATACCCCTAGTGGCCCTGGGATAACCTCTAAGCTGATGGCTAGTCGGTGAGAAAGGCTTACCCTCTCCGGACGCCAGATATTCGGTTCCGAGGAGCAAGGAGTGATCTCTAATCGCAGCCATGGTGAGTGCAAAACATCAGTTTCTTCGTAGATGTAAAATTCATTTTGACAGAAATATAGTTATTCAATCTAGGCTAATAACTCCTTAATGGATTTTGTAATTGATAGCTAGGCCTAATTGAGTAATTATAGATAATTAGGTTGTCAAATTAATCACTGATAAGAACCATTATTGGTTTAATTGCATAGCCTATCACCTGTGATTAAATTTGATTAGCCTAGGTTGTATGATAGCCTAGATACTTTATTGTATCATAGCCTAGCAGTTTACAATTTTACAGTTTTATGTAGGTTAGGAAATGATTGAAGAACACACAACATACAAATAGACTTAGGCCTATTCACAATAACATAAACTTTGTTTTTAATTCTTCCATATCCTTGCCGCGTTGAAGTCTACCGTCGTTCCCTTGTGTGGTGTGGCGTCACGTGCGTAAATCGATTTTGGGAATTTATTTTCAACGTTAACGAATAACGTAACCGTTATTAACTTATGCTACAGATAATCCACCGATATTATTATTATATAATGAATGTAACAGTACCCAAGATTATAATTTACTTGAGGACATAGAAAAGTAATGGCGTGTATGATTTGGCCCAATCATCGGTTACCCGCAACCCTATCTCCTATACTTGATTTTCCACTTCTTGCCTTACACCTGTTCGACTTATTGTTATCTGAGCACCTGCAAAAGACAGGTGTTGATCGCGTGCTGATCATTTGCTGGCCCCAAGTCTAAGAGAAGGCTGGCGTAACACCTGTGTGGCGATTATATCAGGTGGGCTGCCCAGGGTTTGTTTACCATACCCGACCGCCGCCATGTTGGAAAAGGTGGGAAGTTTACTTTTCGTACGGGATCGACATTCCCGCATTTCGCTAATTCGATACGGCTATTTGTCTCTAAAATGTCACGCACTTGATTTAGTAAAATGGTGTTAATTTTTACATTGCTGTCTCAAATGTTGGTAGGCTACTCTTGTTCGGTCCAGTGCGGTTAATTACGATGTTTACATTCCGTACGGCAGTAGATGGCCATTACAATAGCCTAATTGAATTATATCCGCAATTCATAGCCTATATTTATTTTCATTGTATACATACCGGTATAGGCCTATGTTTAACTGGTATGAACTGTCATCAACTTCACTTCAGTATTTGGCACATCAGCTAGACCACTGGTAGTTGGGTTTCGCTAGGGACCGAAATTATGCAAATATAAGTTACTCTCCCGATAATGACAGGAAAAAGTAGAGTCCAAGGGGCCAGTTTTGACCGTAGATGGAATTATCGTGGGAAAATTTGCCAGTGCGGGTGTGTATGATGGATGACTTATGGTAATCTATGGTAATGTGTCAGCAGGCTGGGTTTAACATCCATGTAACTACGCCGGGTTTCGAATCCTTGTTTTGTATCCGCCGCAATTTCGAATCTCAAGTGTTATTGGGATAATATTTTGATGTCCCCTAATTACTTCGTATCTGGAGTTCAATTAATTCTAATCAATTGATCACTTGCAAGTTTCAGGCTATAAGGAAGTTAGAGCAGTAAACATTGCCATAAAACATAAATGCAATAATAATGTACCGATAGGTTTCTGATCGCATTTAAGCTGGTAATTCTGCTAAATATCAATGCGTACAAGTCTAACTTCCTTATAGGCTAGCCTGAAACTCGCAAGTGGTCAGTTGGACAAACACTATTCCTACGGCGTTATTTTCCATTCCTATTCTAGTTGTCTATACAATAATGCGAGTAATTTTCATGAAGACCGAAATGTGTAGAGTACAGCTTTATGAGATTTATTCATGCCCCCCTCCCTCTGGTCCGCCGCGTCTCCGCTTGAAGTCTATTTGCCACCCGCCTTCTCGCATCACGCTGAATTTGCTCTTCTCGTTTAGCCAATTTAATCTGATTACCTGGGCACCTTTCTTCTGGGAAACTTGGAAGACACAGCTAAAGAATGTTTAGGCTGTCGAAATTCGATTATAGGACGTTAGATATTGAGTTTGTGTGCTGTTCAATATACCATACCGAGTTGGAATATTTTTATGTTTAGGCCTACTGTAATTTTCCCGGAAACCTTGATAGATTAAGTTACTCTAAATATAATGTGTAAAGGGTCAACTTCAGTCAATATCAGGAGAAAGAGGAACTTGAGGAGCGATATAGCTGCACTGAATAATATTAAATTATAATGTTTAAACGATACAATAATTAGGCCTATACTAGTTAGCGTAGTCGGTCACTGGTTTATACATAATTCTGATAAGCCGGTTATTGAAGGACATAAAATTGTCAGGGTACGGTCATAGTTAATGTTTAAATACCGTACCATACTTAACATTGGTTACATCGCGCCATGGCATGTGCATTATGTTTTACTATAGGCCTACTTGTATATTGGTTAGCAACTAGTCAGACATTGTCAGATATCATTGAAGTTAATACATACATTTGTTGGATTTGGAACTTAGATTTGACGCAGTGATTTGATTCATAGCCTAGGTTCGAATCCGGGGAGAATTACGTGCTTTCATTAATTTAATTTGGGGGTTGTTGGTGTTAAGAACGATGTTAAAAACAATTGCCTAGATAATCTCCCGATCAGATCAGATTCAAGCGAGTCTGCAGAGAGACAATTGGCCCACACAAGGCAGATACCTTTCACACCCACCCCATCTGTTTAGCCTAGTTTGTATGTTCATTTATAGTTTTTGTTTTGTTCTATATTGGAGTGGTAGGAAGTGTGCTAGGTATGAGAGCCAGGCTAGGGTGGATTTATGTTGCACTGGCCCCGCATTTAAGTAGGTCACCCACAGTGCTTTTGAAGTTTTTGTTTTCGTGGTTTAGAAGTGCCAGCAGCGGCCGGAGGTAACAGGCGGCCCCGACAGTGTTTAGAAGAAGTACCGTAGCTGGTTATAATAATAATAGTTCTTAAAGCTAGCGCATGCTAAGCTAGCTAAGGATAGCTCAATAAGGCCGATTAGGCGTATTTCCATTGGGGTCCTGTACTACTATCCCATCCCTTTGCTCATGAGGGATGGTAACGACTCAGTGCTTGTGAAAAATCTTTAATTCGCCGAGCGTGGGCGCGAACCCGGGCCTTCTGGGTGGAAGTCCGAGACGCTAGTCACTACACCAAGCGAGCCGCTATTGAGGCTAATATGTATGATGGTGTTTTATTCGAGAGTTGTGGGGGCGTATTTTCACGTTGGTTTGAAGCAGGATGTCAAACGAAAACTAACTCGTTTCTTTTTAGTCTATCATTATTTATGCAAATATAAAATTGTGGTTTATAATTATATAGGCCTAACGTTAATTTTCATGTATTCGTTCTCACATTCATCCAAATCTCAAACAAAATTGCTCTAGTTTGACATCCTATTTTTTTATTACCGGTACTGTCTTTGAAGCTGAATGGCTGTTGATTATATTTTTGTTTAATGGGTGTTTTATATGAGATATATTACCGATACGAGGTACCGTACACTAAATTTTACACTAAATTATTTTTGTAGTTTTTCAAGTTCCTTATAACTTAACAATTATGAAAACTGAATAATTGCTATAATTTGCATGTATACTATTGGTAGGTTAATGTATGGAATGAGAGTCACTTCCAGCGAATTCCTCATCGAGCGGATGCACAATCTAACTTAACCTAACCTAAATGTGCCTCCGCTCGAATATGAATTCGCTCGAAGTGTCCAGATACCGTTGTATGATACGGTTCGTATTTAATCATTTATTTAATATAGGCGTACCCGTAATGTTTTTGTTAAATTCTCAGTACCGTATGGTGCCATGAATACACCATAGATTCCTTGGCAGCAGCCATATGAAGAAAGATTTATACAAATGAGCTTGTATTCGTTAAAGAGACTTAGAGTTATAGGGGATGTGATAGAGGTGTTCAAGTGGCTAAGTGGACTTATTAAACGGGGCATAAACATATACCTAAGCTCAGTGATGGGGAAAGAACTCGTACAATGGGTTTCGAAATGGATACATTTAGTTTCAGATTTGAATCAACCCGGTCGCATAATACGGTCAAGCACGATAGAGATATTCAAGACAAAATTAGATGGGCTGGGTGGGAAACGGATCTGCCTTCTGTGGGCCAATCGGTTTCTGCGTAAGAACTCTGGAATTTTCACAAAGCCACCACGAGACAGGTCTCATTCACACCCAACCTATCATGTCATATGACCATTACAGGGTACTTCAGTTTTATTATGTTCACTTAATATTTAGGAAACTTGCTAGGCTATGTAGCGAACCATACGTTTCATTTACGGTGCCGTATGCATTATTGTTTTTTATATTATTTTGATAATGCAATTGTGCATCAAATTTCTAATACGGCAGTTCTATCATTGGATCACCAGTACGGTTCTTGATCCTACATATCACCTTTAGCGATTTGACAAGAATGAGTGATGGCGGTGGGCGGAGATAAGGTCTCTGACGTTTGTTGACAGTTTGATAGAGATGTTATCGATAAGCAGGCTGATTCTTGTCTGAAGGAGGACACTTACTGTTTTTACCTTTTATTATTAAAGTTTGTTATGCGAGGTCGATGAATTTACCTGTGTTTGGTAGTTAGGTGGAATATACCGGTACGTGTTTAGGATACCTTGCTTTAATCTTTGGGAAGGGTAGCTAGTGGTTTGGCCAATAGTTAATGCCGTGCCGTGCGGTAACCTAATAACGTGACCTGTGCGATACCGGTATATATTAAATTGATTATAGTCAGGTGTGCCTTAGTTTTAAAATCATTGCGCTCTGCAGACCCCGTAATCCTGCGTTAATCTCTAACCGTTTTGGTAAGATGATCCTCAGGGTATTAGAGTGTTGAGCCTATAATTGGGGTTGTGTGGGACGGATCTGCCTTGCTTAGGCCAATTGGCTTTCTGCAGACTCCCATTTTCTTATGGATGTTGCATAAGTTTAGATGGGTTGGATGTTGTAGATTGTTGGGTGACTAGGTTTATTAAATGGCTACAGTACAACATGTTAATTGTAAGTGTGCGATACGAGATTGTCCATTTTATTTCGTAGAAGCTGTCTAACCTTACTCTGTATATGCTTTATCCTTGTGAGTGAGAGTGTAGCTAGAAAACGGAAGAAGGGCCACGCTGTCTGCCCACCACAAGTCCCTCTTTGTTCCCTATAGAGAGGGGGGTAGGCTAGGCAGGGTGAGGAACAGCCAATGCTTCCCTGGTATGCTGCTTCGTGTATTACCCTAAGTACCCTGCTAATTCATCAATGTCGTTCTTGTCCCCCACTTGTCCCGCCAAAACCTTTGCTGAAATTATCGCAAGTAGGCTGGCAAACGAGAGGCTTGTAACTTAACCCTCTCCGACATATGACGCGATTTTGAGCCTATTAGGGATACTTTAAAGCCTTTGTTACCATCAGGGGTATTTAGAAACCTTTAGTTTAGTTACTTCAACCTCTGCAGTTGTCTTTGAGTTAGCTGTGGGCAGAAAACTAATTTTGGAGAGGTAATTATAAGAGTGAGAATTTTATTTCTTATTGCTAATCTGTCAACCTCTGCGTCATATGAGCTTGAAAGGGTTAATTATATTATTTATCTGTCTGCATTGCAGTTTCGCACCCACAGTGCTCTAGTTTGACACCCTGAGATTTCCTAACACTTTATGTAGTGCCTAAAATCCTACGCGTGACATAGGCTATGGTTAGTCAGTGCATTTTACATTTGCGCAATTACTACCCGTGGTTTATACCGATATTCATGCATCCACTCTGAAATAAATATACGGTACCGGTACTGGTTACAGATAGCTACTGTATGATTTTACCAAACCTTTATTACCCTAATTAACTGGGTAACTTTTTCAGATACCGGTTATAAAGTAAATTTACTTTATTCATAGCCTCGCTCCTGTATCATGCATGTTGTGAAAGAAGCTTTAATTAAAATGGACAGTCGCATGCATATATTCATGAATATCATTAGTATGATAAATTACAGTAATTCAGCAGGTGTTTACACAAGTGCAATGTAAACACTTGTCCGTCTAAGCTCTCTCTCTCTCTCTCTATATATATATATATATATATATATGTGTGTGTGTAAGTCGTATTTGGTTATAGAACCCCGTATTTAACTTAATTCCATGTCATCCAGGAGGAATTTGAAGTATTTTGTGATTGTATTAAACCCTTCCTTTCTCCCTCATTAGCTTCAAATTGAACCATATAAACACACACACACACACACACACACACACACACACACAGATATTGGCTTAACAAAATAGACTTCGGCAATGTCTAGGAATGCCCAGTTTATCTGTATGCGGGTATGGGGTAGAGGATTGTTGTCGCCATGGTACAATAGCTCCCAACACTATTTGACATCACCACCCATGTTAAGGTACCACGCCCGTATCTTGGTGTTTTGTGGATTTAGTTTGCCTGGTTAGCGAAGAAATTGAGAGTTGAGAGGGTGCGGGTTTTGTGTTGATTTAAACATATTTATATTGAGGCAATTGGGAGTATTCGTTAAATATTTAGATATTATTTTAGAGGGTGTGGTTTCGATTTAAGAGGGGAGGGGGGGGGGGGGTCTGTGATTAAGTTTAGCCGCTCTATTTAGCAGATATGTGTATTTACTCTGGATATTTAAGAATTGGTACCGTACTATAGTACCAGTATATACTGTATGGTATAATTCTCGTCATGCCATAGTCTAATAACGCTTACCGATACGGTACCGGTACTGTTATGTAACGAGTAGCCTATTGGGTTTTCATTTTTGACTAGTTACCGATCGGGTTGCTGCGTGATTTAAAGTTCTCTGATCTTGTGTAGGGTTGAAGTGGGTTATACGTCCGATATTTCGGTTTATAATACGACTTTCGTATCTAAAAATTTCCGGTGGCTTTAGCTCTGGGAACGGAAGGCTGGCGGGGGAAACCTGGTGTTGGATGTGTTATTATTCATCATTTCCGCCCTGACCGCCCTGCTGGAGAGAGATAGAGAGTAGGGTGTGTGTGTGTGTGTAAATGTCAGCAGTACTGGTGTGGCTATGGGTTTCCTATTCACGTACAGTAATTTCTAAAATGTTCTGGACCTTTCCTATTCTACATTTTGCAAGGCGGCTGTACCATAGGCTATACATGTACATGATGTACGGTGCATTGATTTACTTATGCAATTGTGCATACCGCACATTATATTGTATGGCCTTTTCTCCTTTATAAACTACATGTTATACCGTTACCGTATAAATCCATCTTGATTAATGTATTTGCTTATCGAAAACAAAGGTCCATAAACTTTTAGGAGTGACTGTGCATATCCTACACTCGCACACTAATCTACTGTTGGTTATGATAATCGAAACGTTTGTGAGGCAAAACGTTTTAGATACGTTCGAATCAATGACGCGGCGTGTGAGCTGGATTATATGGTCACGCAATTCGTAACGTACTGGTACCGATGTATGTACGGTTGTAGGATAGTTTTCCCCCTGACTGAAGTAGCCTAGGCTCATTAGCCATATGAATGATACTGATTGGATGTGACCGGGATCTGCCTCGTGTTGAATAGTAGGTCCTTTCCAGATTTCCTAGGTCTGAATCCCCCCGCTTGACAATTCACCCCCCCCCCCCCCGCCCCCCCTCTCCTTAATCATTAGTTTACATAGTTACAGGTACCGTACTATAATGTAGGTATGTTGGCGATTTTGTTTTAATTGTTGTTACTATCATATTCGGTTTAATTTGTAGGTAGATAGGTTAACTTTTAATGCACCTTTCTATTGTACATACACAATATCTGCATATGTTACTTATGAAGTGATAAGGTAGCCTACAATTCAAAAGAGTAAACTGTGATACTAGTAGCAAGTATGACCGGATGTTTTCGTTGAGACGCTTATCATTAATTTATCTTGATGCCGTAATGTTCCCCTCTTAGAGTTAAACCACGGGCAGTTATATTAAATAATATAACTAAGTTTTCCTAAATAATTGTAGGCCTGTGAGTTTATTTGTTGGCTAGCAGTCCGGTGAATTTGTAAAATGTACGGTCAAGATATCTTGCGCCGAGTGTTTAGATTTTACTATACTGTACATCTGGAAGTAAGGCCTAAGCAGCGCCCTGTATTCTTGACCTTGTTATTTTATATGTTTACTATCTACGGTATTTATCCCTAATTAGGCCTAGGTCCTGAGCATAGGCTACGCCTACCAGTAGGCTACCGGTACTTGTCAAACAACAGCTACCTACTGTAGGCTCCTGTACCGCACCTTTAAAAATAATATATACGGCACCGGCACCGTACCAAATATGGCATTGTTAATTGTGTTTCCGGGATATCATAATTTACCTAAACAGACTAAAGTCCTAGAATATGGACTGACTTCGACATTTCCTCTGTTCACTGGAAATTATCGTGCTTGCTTTACCCACGGTCCTTCTGGGAATCTACATTATGGTCTCTCCCATTTCCAAAATTCCATTTGTATGTTTCTAGTAACGGATTGATTTAGTACATTTCTTGCTTTCATAAGCTTGGAGGTCAGCTTAATGTAAATTGCAATATTATTTCATGGTTATGTTTGTGGGTTAGCTTGCTTATTTTTACATTCCATTATTGAACTTATTTGTTTTCGTCTGCATACCATGTTCTTCTCATGCGGGCTATGTTAGCTGCCGGTAATGTTAATTCTTGAAAACCGTTCAATGTTATAACCTACCGGTATACGTCATGTCAGATATTGCGATTGTTGAACCCATATGTTACTAGACTACACTTGTGCCCTACTGTTCAGGTGTAGTTTTGCAGCTGTTTCTGGTTGGATGGCGGTTTATGATATTGTTTTGTATATACACTAGTTTGAAATGCTTTGAAGTGGATTTCTTGCATGGTAAGGTTGGACTTTTTCAATAAGTTGTATTTTGTTTTATACTAGTAAGCTTCCGAATTACGTGCTGGTACGGTACATTTGCTGGTACAATTAAAGCTTGTCTCTTTTTCATAAATCCTAATAAGAATAACCATTTGTTAACTAATACCGGTACTCGTTCTCAGTATTGCCAGTCAAGATTACTCGATAATCTATAATGGTTAAATTCCATTACGGTGTGGTACCAGTACATAAGAATCGGTAAGGAGTATTTGGCACCTTTACTATGTTGTGTAATCCTACTATAACTATATACCGGTAGTATGTTACCGGTAGGTGGTACAGTAATGCATGTTGATGGCGATTCCATATCCCCAATTCAGTCTCCAGCAATGTATTCATCGTATTCCTTGTCATAGAATCAATCAAGTGCCGTATCGCCTCGTCTTCCCACCATGTATACAATGCTGATATCACGTAACCACACGAGCCGCCGATATCGATACCCTAATACGTCACAAGGCCCTGGCTGATAAACCACGTAGCCTATCGGAAACAGAGAAAAATGTGTGGACTTATCAGAGAAGTGTGATAATGCGTGGCGAACTCACCATCCGTCCTCCCATTTTCTTTATGAGCCTGGTCTGTTTACACCTAATCGGGGATCTGGTCACCTTACCTACAAAGAAGTTTCCCCATTCTGTCTGGAGTGCGGTAGTTGCCTAGGCCTAGTAATGTTGAGACTAAAATATTAAGATATTATTTACGGTACCGTACGGTACCCTTAACGTGGGTTACAGTAAGCAGATTTAGATGCTTTATCTCCTCATACGGCCGTGGAGTTTTGTGTAGGACCTACGTGATTGGCTTTTTCATTTCAATTCCATATGTAGGTCTATTACCTATTTAATGGTTACTTAATTGGCTCAATCCGAAGGTGCCGAAAGCTTCACCCGCACATCCCAACTACCTTCCATCCCTTATCATATCTGGGTCCCGATAGTGCTTCCTGCCCCAGCGCCTCTAGAGGGTTGGGTAATTAGTGTCTAGGGACGGAACGATGTCCTTCCCTGATACTCTGAAGGGCTGAGGTTTACCGCTGGCTTGTTTTGTATCATCCTGCCGTTATTGATACAAATTACAACAAGATTCTGTTATACCGGTACGGTATTTGGCTTGTCGTAGATTTTTTTAACTATACATTTTGTGCCCTGTGTACAGTACGATTCTTTAACATTTGTATTGTGTAACTATTGGATAATTGTATGTACACTGATGTACTGGTAACTAAATTCATAATGTAAGAATCGTTTTAAGGTACATATATTTTGTACCAGTCTTAATCTTGCTTTTACTATACACACCTTATACTACATGGTGATGTTAGTGAACGTCTCGCATGGGTGTTCGGTAATATGTATCTAGTGTGACTAAGCGATACCCGTGTCCGTGTTATGCGAGTCTTTTAATACGGATTTTCCATGGAAATGCGCTCGCGTCGAGGTGTGTGTGTGTGTGTGACTCGCCAGGTAGGATCCTCCCCTCCGGCCCGGTCAGTCAGGTAGTAGCGTGTGGAGGGTCGCCAGAGGATTTAATTGTGGGTTGGGGACTTTTGATGAGCTCCCTCCCCCTCCTCTCTTACTCCCTCCTCCGTCACTTCGCTCCTCCCTTACTCTTCACTCCCCTCTCCGGCACCCAATCACCCCGCCGTGTGTGCAATTGCTAGGCCGTGCGTGCAGACAGGGATGCAACAGGTCCAAATCCAATCTCTAAGAAAGACATAAGCGGCATTCCCTGCAAGTAGTGAGCCGTCGGGAGGAAACGCCCCTACCTGTGCGACTCGGGGTTCTCTCTGTTGCCCTTTCGTTCATCCTCCTATTTCTTCTCTGACGGGGCTTTCCTCTCATCTGGGTTGTTTGCCACCGGTGTTTTTAAGCTCGTTTTGCTCGTGCCCGTTGTCCTGTTTTCGAGTGAGTCGTCTAGGTGGTCTCTGGACAACTTGGGGTGGTAGGAAAATTAGGGTTAAGTTGGGAGTCACCTGGTATCTGTCAACAAGTGAGCTGGATTGTGGGTGGCCTTACCGACCCTTTACTATCCCCCCCCCCTCCCCTCCCCCGCCTCCACCCCCTCCTCCATCCGCTCAGTCCTCCTCCTCCCTCTACCTACCTACCTACCTCCATCAGTCTGATACTTCCCTCACCATTCTCCATCACTACACACGTTCTGTACTTCATACTATTGCTACTGCTACTATTCTCTTCTGTTTATCGGCACTTTATCATTCCTTATCCCCTCCCTTTCACCCCTATTTTCCTCCCCCTTTTCTATCTGGTGTTTGGGTGGGTGGCTGAGGGAGTTCACGGGAAGTGGGTTGTTTTTCTGGTGGTTGTGGGTTAAAAGGCGCTTCATGTTGTTCACTCCGATGATGATGATTGTTGCGGTGGTGGAGGTTGGTCTGTGTTGGGGTGATTTGGTTGGTCGTTGTCTGGTGTGAAGGTGATTGTGGTTGTAGGTTGTGTATACGGAGGTGTTTTTGTGTTGATTTATTTGTTTGATAGTGATTTTGGTGGTCATTGTGTGTGATGTTGGTTGCGATGGTAGTCTGGTAGCCTAGTTAATCTCAGTCTGGTATGATTGTTACGGTTAGGCTATAATGGACTCTATAGGCCTTTAGTGGTGATCCCAGTACTGGTAGCCTATTAATTGGTAGTCGGTGGAGGTAGACGTTCTGTTGGTAACTGCCTGATATGGTGGCGATCCCAATATTGTGAGGTGGTGAAGGTGGTGTTAATGATGGTTAAGGTAGTTTGTATGCAGGGCATGAATCTAGTTTGGTATGACATTAATATCAATCATTCTTAGTCAGGTTAGGATGTTTGTGATAGCGGTACTATGGATAATTCAACTAGGCTGCGGAGCTTAATTGATGGGGATGGTGGAGTTATCATAGGCCTAACATTAATACCAGCTACTAGCACTCCTGGTATTGATAGGTGTGTATAATGGTGATGACGGTAGTTCTGGATGATTGTGGTGATAGAAACAAGTGTTGATGGCGGGTAGTGAAAGTTTGTAGATAAACATGCGACACCTATTTAATTTTCCGTCTACAGTAGGCTACCGGTATTTCACATTCCTGCCTTTCCTAGACCGTATGGATTTTCTCTTCAGTATAAATGTGTGTGTGTATGTGTGAGGGAGATATGAAAATATATAATCACAATCCCATTGCATACAAAAATACATGTGAAGTAGCCTACGGTAGAAGGAAGATTATGTAGGCGCCACATATTTATCTACAAGCTTTCACTACTTCCCGCCATCAACACTGGTTCGTATCACCACAATCATCCAGAACTACCGTCATCACCATTATCCACACCTATCAACACCAGGGGTGCTAGTAGCTGGTATTAATGTTAGGCCTATGATAACTCCACCATCCCCATCAGTTAAGGTACCGCAGCCTAGTAGAATTACTGATACTACGGTATAGGTATAGGCTACTATCATGAAAGGAAACGGGAAAATGAAAGGTATGCATTAAGAAACATAAATTCTTTAAATATTCCCCTAATGACCTCTAGACAATCCCAGACATCAATAAAATACTATGGTGCGAAAGTTTGGAATCAGTTGTCTCCTGACTTACAAAATAAACCCACTCTGCCTAGTTTCAAAATATCACTCAAATCTTCACTAATGTCTAAATATTAATCTTACTTAACATTTGACAATAAAACTGCCACAACCCTAAATTACAATCACCTTTATATCGGAAACAAATTAAGATACTGTTCTGGTGTTGATCAATATGTAGGTACCGTACTGTATTATAAGGCTGGGGTCTGCTCTACCCACAGCGGTCTGGGTGGGGGGTGGTTCGGGGTGGTGGCTAGGTAATTATACCTGGCCACTGTTCCGAATCCCGTCTTGCTGTGGCTGCGGGGCTGGGGCTGTGCCTCATTAGCTATAATTATATAATATGACATGTTTTAATCTTACTGTATGTAAAATAACCATCGAGTTGTATTCAAGGTGCCTTTAAGAGAGATTGTTCTCAAAAGGCGCAGCCATGATATTATTTTATTGTAAAATTAACATATATTGTATGTTTGATTGGCAAAAAAAAAAAAAAAAAAAAAAAAAACGGTACCGGCATGTGTTATGATTATCTCCCCGTCCAAAGTTACGCCATTTTACCGGTATGTGCTTTACCGAGTTTCTCTCTAGTACGGTATTATTTAAGGATTTGTCTTGCTTTTCTTACCTTTACCTAGGCTTATTAGGTCGATAGTATTTAATTTACCGGTGCTTGTCACCTTGTCTGGAATTATAGCCTAATATAATGACTTTTCCACAATCACCCTCAGCCGGCATTCCATTATCCTCACCTTAACCTATCCGCCCATCCTTCGTCTATCCTTATTCTGCATGTCGGTCCATCCCTTCCATTCCATTTACTATTTCCTACCATTCCTGCTTATTCCGCTCACGATTTCTACTGTTCTTCCACAATGGCTTATTGTTTTCCATCTCATTTTGTTTTCGATGTTTTCCTTAAGCCGGTATCACACGAGAGCTTTTTTAGTCAACATTCGATAATCAACATTTCCGGAATATTTGGCACTGGTATCGGAAACTAGACTGATGGTAGATGAAATAAGGTAACCGAAATACTTAAAATGTTGACCTCATAAGCTGCCAGACCAGTGTTGAGCATACATTTTGAGGGAAAAAGCGCTCGTGTGATACCGGTTTTACCAGTACTCTTATTTTATAGCAACTCACTTTATACAATCAATAAAACATTCTATTCTCCTCCTTTTTTGTATCTACTTGTCATACCAATCATTCGTCTACAACACCTTCCACATATTATTAGTATCCATTCTAGCTGTAATCACTTCCACATCCCATGCCGATCACTCATTAAATTCCCTTCAAATTGTCCACCTTTTTATTTACATCCCAATTACTCTATCGACGTCCTCTTCCGCATTTTATTTGGCTCCGTTCCACCATTCCTTATTCCGTTCCACCATCTCTGCCCTTAATCACTACCACTCTTCTCTTCCACATTCCACACTAATCACTCCTTCCGATCTCTTGAACTCTACTCCACTCCTTTCCACATTCCGTTCCACCTGCTCCACCCTTAATCCCCTCTTCTTCCACTCTTCCCTTCCATGTTCCCCGCCACTCGCGCTCCACCGACCCTCACCCCTTATCAAGACGAGGAGTTATTTGTACCCTGATCACATTTTCTGTATTCAGTTTCTTTGGCGTTCCTTCCTTCGCTGTCTTGAGAGGATTGTCAGAGAGAGAGAGAGTGTGTGTGTGTGTGTTATTGGAGGTAAAGGAGTCATTGAAGGGTTAAGTCAGCATTAAGTACGGTATATTGATAACCTGAGAAACTTCTTTGCTCAAGGTGTAGAATTTCCTAGACTAAAAAATAAGTGAAAGGGTAGAAAAGGTGTACAATGTAGTGTTATTAGAGAGGGATATGTCTTCATAGAAATGGAATAATCTATATATCACAATACATTTGTTGTGCCTTGTTCAGTAAAAAAAAATACGATGAGGATTATCATTATACATACCGGTACCAATATTTAAATTGTGGTTAAACCGTTAATGGTCAAGACAATGCATGTAGGCTACATACAGTATAATGTGGTAAAAAAATGTGTCCACCAAATTAACACAATAGAATGTTTTTGTAATGGTGTATTGAGGAAGGAAGTGGTATGTAGTGGTAACAATATGGAAGGACGGAAAGCCGAAATTAGGGTACGGTACGCAGTATAGCTTGACGGAGGAGAATAATGCTACCTAGAGACTCTATGGGAGCGAAGATCGGCCTACCTCTGCCATGTTGGTCTCACAAGGTCATCAGCCTCTCTTTTACACTCGCAATGTTCATAATTTGTCCATAATAAGCTTTGGGTAATGCTAGTGCAATATGTAGAATATTTTTGGGGGCGTCTAAATTTTACATGACTAAAAATATCACGCCAATGTTCGATAATTATAGCACCAAAATGGCGTTCATTGGAAAGATCGCTGGTCTTTCTCACTATTTGATCTCTAATGCTGCCCAGTCTCCTTTGTCATGGATTCCTCGTACCCGTGTACAAACGTGGGTTATTGGCAGCCGCTGGACGAAATACAAAGCAGTCCTCTAGAAGAAGAGGTCAACTGTGGCTTGAATATCAGTTTGGAAGACACTTACTGTATGTGGTTGGTTAAGTTTCACATGCCACTGTTTTGAAAAGCGGGATCCTATAACATTTGGAAAAGATCATGATACCAATTACTTTTGATATTTGATATGTAAATATTTTTATCACACCATAACAACAGGTGTATACAAGGAACATGCTACCGTACCTTAGTTCATCATTAGTTATTGATCCCTTACCGTATATGTTTTAAATGAAGTTTACAGTAACTGCTGTCAAGTATAATTTACTGGTTGGTATCTAATTATCTTAGGTCTATATTGGCCGTTTTCATCTACGATCTGTTCTATAGTATCGGCTTGTAGGTGATGGGGTTTTGTTATTGGGTTCGGTAATCTACCGGTTTGTTTTCGAGCGTTGTTCGTTTTATAGCCCCTCGTTGTTATTGTCTGGGGTTGCGATTATATCTTCAGGTGGTCAGAGTTATAACCTGATCGGGTAAGCTGGGAATAATAGTTGTTGTGGAGTTTCGGTTTCAAATTGTGCTCCGCGATCCTGTAAAATATGTGGAGCCTCGCATAGCTGTAGGATTTAACTGTGGAACGATCTTGTAAGTGTGGAACCCCGCATAGCCATAAGGTTTAACTGTCTAAAGTACCCACAACTAGTCCTCAAAGCGAGCTAGGCAGGTGTGTTTATGCCGCTTCGGCTCTCATCGCCTCCTCGCCTCCCTAATCCCCAAGATCACGTATTTGTCCCGTCTTTACACATCCAGCTTTAATCCTGTATTCTTGTAACTTGAACTCGATTCGTGTGTAGCCTTATTGGTTGAATGGGTATCAACCAGGTCGCGGCAGATATAATGGTCGTATTAAGTTAATTGTAGCAATGTGTAGTTCGCCCAGTCCCTACCTCTCCACCTTCCTAGGTTCCCCCACCCCTCGTCCCCTTGCCTCTGTATCCTCCGTCTTTCACCGACTGTCACCTCGCTCCATATCTAGATTATCAGGCCTTTATCCGCCAAAAGCAATGCACTGGGGGATGTGTAAATTACATACTTCAAGCCGGGTCGTGCGCCGAGATAATTATGTTTTTTTCTTGGCGGCAGAGGTCCCGAAAGATAAGAGATATTAAACAATCTGATTGTCTAATTATCATACACGCAGACCCTCCGAACCTCCCCCTCCCTCCCTCCTCTCCACTCGTTCCTAGTCAACCACAAACAGGTTGCTATTGGTTTCCATCCTTCACATAATATTGCACTTTGTAAAGGATAATTTCTATAGGTCAAAGGTTCGCCAACAATGCGTGATGGGGCTAAAATTCTCCCCCACACAGACCCACATAACAGGAGGCCAACACGAGGGCTGTCAACGGAGAGTAAAGAAAAAAAATAACAGAATGGAGGCGTGTGGCAACTGTAACCATCACCACGGACTTGCTCTCGCTGCGCCGTGCCATTATGGATGACTCCCTTTCCCATTTTGTTTCACTCGGCCGTGTACCGTGCGGCCAATTACCCCTGTGAGCGGTAACTATCAGGATAATTGACGAAAACACGTGGAGACTCGAGTCGGTGTTAAATGGACCAATCCCCACTGAGTTTACGTCTTGGGGGACAAGGTTGCCTCGTCTTGGGATCCTTTCCAGTGAAGGTATTGTGTCTATTGTAGCTTGGTGTTTGTGTATGGCGTGCGGAATATGCGAGTTTTAGGCCCCAGAAAGTGAGATACGCTGGTTCTTCGTCGTGTTGGTGACCAGGACACGCGTCGAAGGTACGTCAATTCTGCACACTAGGCCGTATGATGTGAAGTTGAAGAGAGGTGGATTGCGGGAGGGCTTGTGTCAGCGGGAGTTTCGTAATTGTTGGGAGGGGCTATTGTTTACCTGTGTTACGGAGCCCGCTAAGCTTTCTGCCTCTGGCAGACTCGCGATTGTTATTTGCATTCGTAGTTGGCATTAGTTACATTGTCACTAGCATGCTCTATAAAATTCCCTTTAAGTACTTGCGAGTGTGAGATTTAATTGTGTTTATTACTTAATTGCATGATTGTGTAATTACTCTGGGCGTAATGAGTTATAGACTGTTGGTCCCGATCCCGGTATTTCAGTTTCAAGAGCTTTATGTTGTCTCGTATTCAGGAACCGGTTGTGAACATTCCAGCCCAGGACAGTCACACTCACCTCCAACCACCCTCCCTCCTCCCACTATCCTGCTCCTCCTCCCACCTTCCCCCTCTTCAACAAGTCTCACCTTTCTCTTGTGTCTCTTTTCTCCACAGCCATCCTCCAATTTTTTTTAATTTCCCTGTTGTATAATTATTACTTCGTTGATTTGTTATGTATAATCATATGAAAAGTTGGTGTCCAGTATTTTTTTTACACGATTATTACTTTGAGTTTTGTGTTTGAATAGATTTATCCTTATATCATATGTATATATAATTAGCTATTTGACCATTTTCCAGAGTTTTTTTTGTTGGAATAGATTTATCCTTATATCATATTTATATATAATTTGCTATATGACCATTTTCCATTTCTATTATTATACCAATGTTCATGTATTGATAATATTTTTTGGAGGGATATGGTTACCCGGACGCTGGTATAGTTTCTCTGTACAGGTACCGGTGCCATATTAAACCTATTTTCTGTTTTGCATTTCTTTTGCATGATAATAATTTTTGTTTATCGTATTATCGGTTTTGGTTTGTCCATATTTAGGATATCTAGCTGTTTACAAAAGTTTGGAATCTTTGTTTTCCGTTTATCTATATTTTTCGTTGTCCCAGTATTAGTTTAATCTAGATGTAAATTTGATTGTCATGTACGGTACAGCCAGAAGTACACATACTGTGATACTAACCAGATGACGTCAACCTCTTCACTACGGTACGAGAACTACCCGACATTAATGACATGATGTCAATCTCTTAACTACGAGAAGGTTATGATAAACTGAATAACATATTCTAGTTCTATCTTGAATGAAGTAAAGACCTTGTGCGTTTGAGAAGATTTTAGAATAATTTTCTAAATTAAGAGGATATCGTCATGTAATTGGTGTCCCAGCATTTGTACCTCTGGTTGTACAGTAGGTGTTAGGTCGCTTGCAATACTTCTGCCTAACAAACTGTTTGCCAATTATAGGACTGGTGGCCAGGCCTACCGGTATATTTCGTCACAATCCCCCCCCCCCCATATTTAAATTCAGCAATTAGCGGTATTATTTGGAAGCTGTATCATTTATATACTTGTAAGGGGTTTGCATCCCTTTTTTATATACCGGTAATCGTCAATACCCTCTACCTCCCACTTGGTTACCGTGCCCGCGGCGACCATCAGTAACAATCGCTAACCACTGTCCCGGCATCTGGCTCGACAAACGACGAGGTATTAACGACGCTAACAAGTAGTCACGACAGTTCGCCGGTAACATCTTCATCTTTCGGACGACAACACACCGGTGGCCTAGCACCTTATTAACCCTTTCAATACGATGCCATGTATGCTGGCTAACTCTAGACGAATTTTTGGTTACCTTACTCAGTTTAGGCTCAGTCCGTTCAGCATTTTTTTTCAGCGGTATCTAGTCTCGCAACACTATTGGTCCTTTACCGCATAAACATCGGCAAACAGATAGACTGAATTGATTTGACATATTAATTTATAATTTGTCCGATCATATATACTGATAATATAATGTCGGAAACAAATATTCTTAGGACTTCCCCTTAGCATCTCTTAGTATTTTCCCCTTTCGGACTCCTCGTCTGTCTGGCATACGGGTGCCCAGGCTGTTACATTTTTTGCGCATATTTAGGGTTTTTATGAGGCGACATTATTGTTTTAAACCATAGCATATTTTGGGATGTCGGTTTGTATCTAATGGGTTCTCGACTAGTTTTATGGGTACTTTGCCTACGCCCTTTTTATTTAATGTCGCATACAAATGTAACTGCTTTCGAATTGGCTTGACAACAATATGTTTTCCTCTTTTGCAATTTTAGTTTGGTTTGGTGGCATGTGAGTTTAATGTGATTAAATCCCCATGTGTCTTATTATAGTCGGTATATTTTCATCTGACAGTAAATTGCTATGCCCTCACCTTGGTTACTTGGCTATTACAAAGATTTTGTAGCTAACTATGTTGTTAATTCTAACACATACTTGGTATTTACGACATATGCTGCAAAAACAAGTACTTTCAGAATTCGAAAATCATCTGCCAAGAAATTAAGTTTATCCTCAGCTGGAAACAAGAAAAAGCAGACTATAGTATATACGTTAACTATGAAATGTCAAAAACCCAAGTAGCGAAATGCGTCTCTACTGTCAAATCAACACGTGGGTGGCGGCCGGGACCCATGAATATGCAGTAGTTCAGGGTCATCTCTGAGGAATTAGTGCGCCAGGGCCCCTAAATGGTCGTTAGCGTAATTACTGGAGGGATAGAGCCATTACGTGACTGTGTGCTGGCTTCGGGACTCTACAGACCGCGGGGCTTCCACAGTGTTGGAGGAATTTGGGTGGCTGGAGTAGGCTGCGGTATCTGCTAAACAGCTGGGTTAGGTAGATTGGCAGTGAATAAAGTAGGATTGTGATATGAAGATTTTTTTTCGCACTTTTGTGCAGTTTATTCGATGGTATGGTAGTTTGTAATAGTATATATTTTGTATTGTCTGTGATATGCCAACAAAACATTCACTTGTACGCCAATACAAGTCTAGCGTATTTAATGCACATATACTGTGCAGCAAGGTCTATATATAGATCTTGCTGTGCAGTAGTATGCAGTATAGCTACATTATATAGTCTGTATATAATTGCAATCTTTCTGATAATATTAATTTGACAACGATTTTGTGTTTATTGTTAACTGATCTGGTGATATATTTGCATAATGATAACTAGGGGTCCACGATCTTTTGTTTTACAATCGAATGTACGGCACCTACGATACGGGTTCGCAACCATAGCCTACCTCTCCTTTCTCCTGCTTGAGCTCACCGACAAGCGAGCTGTCTTACCAGGTGAGAGATCGCCTCTTTACATATTGTTTGCATTTGTCTGTTCCTCCTGACTCCTCCCGTAAATATTAGCTCCACTGGAATGCTTCTGTGCTGGCAATATTGATGAAGGCATTTCGACCTTGGCCATTTAATATGATACAGTAGATAAGCTACACGGTACATGTTATTATTTTAACCGTACGACACAGCAGCTTGGTGTTTACCTACATCACTGGTGAAAAAATAGCTAATAGTGTATCCTCAAATTAACATTAGTTTGACAGTTTAAGACTTTCAAGTACCGATACGGTAATTGCTCGTCTTTTATAAACTCGACGTTGTATGGCATCGAACTTATAAATGCGATTCTATGTGTTGGGGCTACTATCCCACAGAACTATTGGCCTTACCGTTGATTTTAAATCTTGCTGTCGAAACAATCTTGTGGCGAGTAAAATACAAAGTTATCTTAAGGAATATGCAGGGTATCTCCGTGCCTTTGAGTTCCTTCCACAGGGGGTAGTCAACTAATTTCCTTCTCACTTGTTTGTGAATACGGCCCTGTGACCATTGGGTAATTGTCTCGGGTGTGTTCAAAGGCAGTGTGGCCCTCTTGTTTATCTGTGTGCTGAACTGTGAGACGATGGAATCCTGGAGTACATTTTACTGTTCCTTTGTGTGCGTGGGTCCATCTAGCAGAGTTTGTTGGCTGGCTGGCTGGTTTTGGAGGCCGCGACCCACCCAACCTACGGCGTGGTGGCCTTCTGCGATCCTCAGGTGTTCGTTCGGCTTGCACTTATGTCTTTGACTTCGTCTTAGAATTTATGTGTTGAATTTCACTCACTAGTTATGTTTCTAAGCTTGCGGATCCTCCGATCCAGTGTCTTTCCTGGTAGTGTTTTTTATTTTTTGTTAATATGTCGGAATGTATTGGAATTCATATTATCGCGAACTTAGATTAGTGAATGATGGAAGTATATCCCACCCTCTTATAATTACCTAGATTTGTTATGTATGTATGTAACCTAGGCCTATATCCAATAGCAATGTGTTAAAGTAAATATTATCAGCTCTTATTGCTAAGATATATTTTAATTATCCTGATTTTCCAAGCTATAGCAATCCATTTTTTGTTAATGCAATCCTTTTTTCTGTTGTATTATCGTCTCCCAAGGAATATGTGTATTAGATAAAAGGAAACAAAGCCTGGGATAGCCGTGGGTGCATGTAAGTATATATCCACGTGGTACCACTATTTACAAATCACGGCTTGCACAGTGCAGTGCGTTTACAGCCACAGTGATTTATAACTCTTCTCTCTCTCTCTCTCTCTCTCTCTCTCTCTCTCTCTCTCTCTCTCTCTCTCTCTCTCTCTCTCTCTCTCTCTCTTGTGAGTTACGGTAGGCGTGTCTGAGTTTGTTTTGTCTTGGTTGAGAGAGTGTGGGCCGAGGTTGTAATTCTTTGGGTTTTATTGTAGGGTGTTATGGGGCTGTCCCCTTTCTTTAGCTAGCTGGTCGTTTGTGTTACCATAGCCTTCACGTCGCTCACACTGGTAGCCTAATTCTCTGTAGCTTCACTTAATATGGCGGTGCACAGTCGTGGTCGTTGCTGTTGTCTATTAATATTAAAGCTATGTCGTCCCGAATTTATTATTTACCAAACACTTTCATCAGTTCGAGGACTCGAAACGCATCGGAATTGACTTCTACTAGCCTAGGCTATGTTAGTGTATGCATAGACTTTTATGTTTGATTGTTTTCAGTAGGGTGTGAATATAGGACCTCCACTATAAATACTGTACAATACCGGTATATGTATAATTTAGATATACCGGTAGTTAGTTTTTGTTTTAATTGTTTGTTTTGATTGCTTTAGATTTTTTAGTATAGTCTGCATTCACTCGCAAAGAGTCCCGTTTGTCTTCATTATTTCCCGACATTATTTGATGGCCTACGTTATGTGTGTCAAGTCTCCCCTGCATGCTAGCAACCGTACCTGATGCATGTGTATAGTGATGTTGGTAGCCCGGTGTGTTGGCGACCTTGACAGGGTGTGTGTGGTGTGTAGTGTGTATAATGGTTGGCAATTGTGGAGTCAGCATTGTGCTGCAACCTCGCTCCACCTCTCTTCCTTCCTCCATCATGCATTTTTGTTTTTCGTTCTCTTTTTAGCAGTCTCCAATTTCAGCTGTTTCACTCTTTCTGTCTCTTTATTACTTAGGCTATACAATTTTGTTGAAGATACACTTGTTCTCAGTTTTAACGTACCGGTATTAAGTACCGTACTTTAACCTGAATATGAATACTATCCCAACATATCATAAGACATACAACGACAAAGCAGTTTAAGGTCTTCATCACCCTATATTTTTTGTCACGCTATCATCCCCAAACAATGTAGATTAGGTGAGACATGGCAGTTTAAAGTCTTCAGTACGGTACCCTATCATCTTCGTCACCCAATCAACTGCCTCTAATCACCCTCTCTGTTACCCCAGTCACTCTCCACCAAGCAGCTTCTCGTCTGCTCATCTATTGTTTTGCTATCACGCCTTGTTTGGCTGCCCATCAGTCACGGGGGGGGGGGGGGGGGGGAGGGAGAGAGAGAGAGAGAGAGAGAGGGAGAGAAAATAGCGAGAATAACCTAGCTACCGTATACTAAAAATATAATTAAATTAGACTGTGGAAGAGACCAAGGTAGAAGAGAGAAAGAAAGAAAACTGAAAGGCACAAACAAAGAACACAGTGAGAGGGAGTTATTGTATGCTATTAACATAATACTATCAAGGAACGTAAAGAATAAACACAACATAAGCTACTGTTGCATCTAAACACTGACATCACAATAGAGCCATGCAATTGTTCATTAACATTGTGTTATTAAGTCAATCAAGAGGAAGAGTGGTGAGGAAGAGATCAGATAAGGAGAGATGAAAGGATGGTGTAGCACATGAGGTTTGTAACTACCACGTGCTGTGTGTGTGTTTCTCTGTTTCTCGGAGATCCTGTAGTAAGTGGAGATTAAACAACTGCAGAGATTTCGTTTTGTAATTCTAAACCAGTAATGTCATTGGATTATAAGCGGTATGTCAGAACTGTATATTTTTATTTAGTCGGCAAATTTTGTACCTTTTTTCCCCCTGCTTATCCGTTATACAGCTATTGTTATTTATGTGTATTAGGATGTAATTTGCAGTTTGTTTTTTATTCTATGTAATTTGCGATACTGTATATCTTAATCACCGTAGTGTCTATAGGTTATTTATTTACCGGCATTTATTTTCTAAGATTAATGATACCCAGTCATTCTTTGTCGTTTTTTTGCGGTGACAAATTGTGGGCTGGGCGTCGGAGTGGAAGTAGTAAATTGAGGATCTGAAAGAACCTAGAGAAAAGTGAAGGAAGTGGCAATTACTGTTGATAATGAGGGGGAGATAATGACGACTTATTGGGAGGACGTGACGACGGTGGGGGGAGATGAGAGAGATCCCCTGGCATTGAGATCGGACAATTGTTTATCTCTGTGTTTGCCATTCTGTTGATTGTTGTGCTGTGCCTTGTTAATGATGCATACATAATTTTATATTTTCATTGTATTCAATTTGGTTTGTTGGGGATTTTTTCTTTCGTTGTACTGTTCTTGTTTTGTAGCTATGGGTTAAGAAATACAGTACCGGTACCGGTATACAATATAATTTGGTTTGCTAAGATTCATTATTGATCTTCGGACATTGCCTGGACATGCAGACCGCAACCGAGTGGCGTATGTTAGTATAGAGTACCGGTATGCGTAGACTTTTATGTAGGATTGATTTCAGTAGGGTGCGAATAGAGGACCACTATATATATATATATATATACACCGGTATATACCGGTATATATTATATGCTTGAGAGAGAGAGAGAGAGATTAGGCCTAGCTAAACACAATGTTATATAAATCATTGAAGTTGTAATAGTGGTATACGGTATAATGACAAAGCACACTAAAACACTTGTCCATTCTCTATGTACTGAAGTGTGTATATGATGATGAAGGGAGGGTTGGGGAGGGATAATGAAGGGTATCACGTAGCTAATGATGTAGAGTTAGCCTAGTAGTGTCCTCAATTAAGGGGGGTCACCGGCTTTTGTTTTATCTTTCTCCTTTTCTCTCTTCCCCTGTCGTGTATCCATTCGGCCAACTGTTTTAAGACGTTTATCCCCATCCAGGTGTCGATTTCTTCCTAGCGAGCGATAGCGAGCCAGCATTGTTTGGAGAAATCCGGCTTCGCCGGAGACATTTTTCTATCGAAAAATGTACAAATTTAGCTTGCTGTCAAAGCAAAAATATATATGTGCTGGCTCGCTACCGCTCGCCAAGAAAATATTGACACCTGGGTGGGGGTAAACGTCTTAAAACAGAACGCTGAATGGGGCCGAATGGATACAAGCCAAAGAGTGGGAGAGAAAGAGAAAAAAAGCGAGGTGGGATCCCTTCAGGTGCTCGGTGGCGGTGGTGGTGAGGAAGACACTTGTGTACACGGAATAGGGGACTTACTCAATACAGGGTGGACTCCTTTAACACCATCTGCTCTGACGTTTTATATGTTATGGTATTTTGTTTAATTATCATGAGGATTTTGCACTTTTAGCAATCTTCAAGTTGAATTGGTACAGTTTTCGATAGGAAAATGTCCCAGTCGAAGGCCTATTTCTTCTTCTTTTAAGTTCTAGACTTGCTTAAGCTGGCCCAGAAAAGAATTGACACCTGAATGGGGTGAAACATCTTATCGCCATACTAATAGGGTAAAATGTCTTAATCTTTAAACTACAAGTGGTGGAGCGAAGCTGGGGAAGGTCCATTTAGATCTCCCTCTAACCAAATAGGGTTAATAGCGAATAGGTCTGCACGACTGCAGAATGTTAACCCCATCAGCAATATGTGCCGACTGGAGTATTTTTCGGTTGTTGTATGTGTGCGGTATATATGATGTTTCATTAAATTAATGATATAACGATACCGTAACTTTTTTTTTTTTTTTTTTTTTCTATGTGATTGAGGGAGGCAAAAGGCATAACTGCCTATAGCGAGTGCCTCCCCCATAGTTGAAAGAGTGACAGGGCCAAAATCAAGGGACGTTCGAGCCAAAATGCCTGGACACACGGAGTTTGAAGCAATTTAAGTCATAAGAAGAGGGAAAGACTGATTCTGGGAGAGAGTTCCAGAGCTCAGCTGTTGAGTAGAAGAAAGTTTGAGAGTAACGTTTCACTCTTGGGTTGGAGAGTTGCACAGAGTAGGGGTGGGATTGAGTTGCAAGACGGGTACCACGTGCCCTACGTGAAGGAGGTGGTATGCACTGGGATAGCTAGGCTAATTGAGCTAGGAAGCGAATAACCGTAGGCTCATGTAGTGTTTTAGTGTAGGAAGTAAGAGTCTGTTGGGCAGGGACAAAATAAATGTGAAAGTATAAACATATATATACAGTAGGTTGGTCACGGTGTGTGCTTGTGCATGGCTCTGTGAAGTAGACTAGTACCGTACCGTACACTGTGGTACGGTGCCGTAGTTCAATTACTACGTTTTTGTTTCGTAATATAAAAGGTATATTGATATTGCCTATGTCTCTACTACGGTACTGTACTTATATTTTATTTGCTGTAAAAACGTGATTTGTTGGTGTTCTATAGAACATTTAGCAATTTCACGATTCCTGTTATACGTGCAAGCTAAGTTAATGTAAAATGTACCGCGATGCATGCATTTTCATATTGTCTAAATTTGTCATATAGGTACAAATACGTTGTTTGGAGTTTTCAATCCGGTACCAGTAATCAATTAGGCCTATGATGGCTTTTGTCTTGTATTCTGAGCTTACTGCTTTAGTCTTTGTTGATAACTATATGTTGACGTGTTGATATCCTTTACTCTGTGAAAGGCCTTTCCTTTAGGAGTAAAAACAAGTCAATGCAATATATACTTATTTCGTCATCCAGGTATGGTACCGGTACTAGTTAAATAATGCCGGTATGTCAGTTTTGCAATACCGGTAATGATTCAATGCTAATTACTTTATAGAAGTCAGTCTTGCATTACTGGTATTTTTATATTCCCACACTGGTCACAGTTCTATTTTAACATTTATTCTGCTGGTTTTCTGTCTCAAATTTTTTTTTTTTTTTTTTTTTCATCCTTCCCCATTGAAATGTAGGGTCCCTCGTGGTGTAATATAATTTCCGCCAGCTGGTCTGCAATCATGAAGCCAGGAAACGTGAGAAGGATGGGTGGGTGCTGAAAGGGATGGGACGTGAGAGAGATGAGTGGGGGGGAGGTGAGAAGGATAGGACAAATTAAAAGGAATAGGTGTAGGGGAGGAATGGTTGCGTGTATACAGTCCAGTTAGGTGATGGATAGAGGCAGTTGTAGGGATAGATCGGGAAGGGGTTATCTCCTACATGCCTAGAGTACAGGGATGGCTGTAGGTGTACGAAAAGTGGATATAGGCTTAATTAATTGCACATGGTGGAAGATTATTTGATCATTAAAAAAGGCAACAGGGTATTGATATCTACTAGTACCGGTATGTCACGCGACTATACTAATGATGTGCTTTAAAATTATTAGGAATTATAGTCCTGAGTGGAAGAGTGAATGAAGGGAAGAAGAAGGGTGTGGGAAAAGGGTGCTGAACGTCCCTTACACCTAGTTTCTCCACCTTTACCCTCACTACCCCCCTCCCCCCCCCCCTCTCTCTTCCACCTACACACACCTCTCATTTTGGTTCAGCCTCAGCCAACCATATCCTCTCCTTCCTCAGTTATGTATTTCACTTTGTTTCCGCTTCCCTTTCCTCGTCCTTCCTTTCTGCTTTTCAGTTTCATGTTTTCCGCATTATTCTTTCGTTCTCTGTATTCCCCCGTTGTCTACGTACCGGTATTGCGTCTTAGGCAAGAGGTTTTATATTTTGTATTTATGTATTATATTATCATTATCTCATTATGCGTTATAGCTCACCGGTACGTTTGTTTGTATGATGAGTATCGTGTGGTTTTACCCTCACCACACGTACCGTATATAATTAGGCTTAGTCGTTTTACCATCCTTTCATCTTCCTTTCATCACGTTGAGCGTTTTGCCCTCTCTCCTCATTTCTCAATGTACTGTAATTCCGTGTCTGTCTCCACTCGTCTGTCTCCATGCAGTTGTTCTGGCTCAACATAAATTATTCCTCACACCTTCATCTACTTTTTTACTTCCATATCCTGGCTCATTTTCTCCCACGCTTGATTCTTCTCACTTTTTGCCACTCTCGTAAATCTGGTTGAAGCATAAATAATAGAGGTGCAGTTAGTAATAATAATATGGGCTCACTCGTTTGTCATGTGTTTCTTTCTCGCCTCTCTGCGTTTAATGCTTTCAATTCACTAATCAGTTTTTGTTTCCATACGCGTTGATATCCAGGCCTCCGTCCTACTTGCTTACACCCCCCTCCTCCCCCTAATGTTTTAATATTGTGCACCCTCTCCACTTTCCCCCCTTGCACTCACACCCGTTCCACAGTTCCACTCCTTTCCGCATCTTTTCACTCCCATTCCTCGTCTCTTCCACTGTTCATGCCTATCTCTCATATGTCCACCTCTCCCTTATATGTTATATCCCAATTATCCTATATATTTTATTCTTCACATCTCTAGCTGAACCACTCTACCTCCTTTCATCTCTTTCATCGCCATATCTCCTCCACCTCCCCCACCCACTACTCCCACTACCCACCACCCCACCTACACCCACCCATTCTTCCCCCATCTCTCCCACCCACTTCTCCCACCACCCACCCCTCCCACCATCCACCCACACCCACTCATTCTTCCCCCACCCACTCCACCCACCCCCGACCCTCCGGATGAGTGAGTGTGGGTCTGTCTCACTTGCACGAACAGGGAAAGTGGATCAGTTCCACTCAACGGATCCCCCGGTATATACTCTCCCTCAGCCACCACCTACTACTCCCTTCATCCACCACCTTCCGTTTTTCTTCCATTCTCTTTCTGCCACCATTCTGTTCTTTAATTGATGTTTTCTTTCTTCCACCCATTACTCTTCTCTCTTACCGGTACATCCATAGTTTTCTCCTGTTACATCCAACCCTTCCTCTCTTTCTTGTACCGGTACCTACTTCATTTCTGACTCTTCCTCCTCCATTTTTTGTCTTCATATTCTACCTCCTTTAACTATCTCTTACTCCATCCGCCACCTACTCTCCACAACCTTATCCTATATTTATTTTTCATCCTTCACCCTCACCACTTATCCTGTCATTATATCAAGAATACCGGCTCCAGTACGGTACGGTACTCTAAACACTTAAAATTACCTTGATAGCTTCGCCAGCTTTTATGATCTGTTATTGTAGATACTGTTTTTTCGTTAGTGTTTTATCGTTTCTCTTTCTACCACTTTTCTGTTTTAATTAGCACCTACGTGATGCATACATGATCCAGGGTGGCAGACAGAGGTAATTGTATTTTAGGATTGAACTGAATGAGATAATATAGAATAATGTATATGACGTTGCATTGTTTTTACCATATCATCACTTCCAAGGACATAATAAGAACTGTGAAGCATAAATCTATGTCTGTACAATGTACATTTAGTAATATCATTAGGAAAAGGCTTCCGGTTTAACACCTGCACATATCTTTATTGCGTGTCATACCTGTGTAGGGTTTATAACAATACTAAACTTGGCTAGTCTGGGTAGGGAATGCTATCGATGGCAATACATAATTTACATGCATTCATAATTTGGTTGTGGACAATTTAGTGGGATTTTCTAACTGTTGTATAGCCACCAATGCCGTACCCGGTACACCCCAAACTAAAATTGTCCTTCAGATTGTGAAGATATAATTATAGCCTACCGGTACGGTATGCTGGTGTGTGTGTGTATGCTTGTAAATAAATAAATAAATAAATAATCGGTTTATTTCAAGCCGGCAGCCAATGGGGCTGAAAATACACAGACTTAACCTAGATCTTATCCTAATGGATCAACAGACTGATCCTGGCAGCTAACGAGAGCGCCTACATACTCCCAAGGGAGTAGGACGTGGGCAGGAGACTTTGTGGGTCCCCCGAGACGATCCGCCCAGATCTTGCCTTCACGGCCAGGGAAAGTTTTTGAGAGAACTTCCCCTGCCGGCGCCTGGGATTGAACCCCCGACACGAGAGCTAGCGCTCCCAATACAGTGTGTGTGTGTGTGTGTGTGTTACATTGAGAGGCCACACCGACCAACTCGTGTCATTACCTTCTCTAACAAGCGGGATTACCATAAATTATTGTCAACCTTCTCTCTCTCTCTCTCTCTCTCTCTCTCTCTCTCTCTCTCTCTCTCTCTCTCTCTCTCTCTCTCTCTCTCTCTCTCTCTCTCTCTCTCTCTCTCTCTCTCTCTCTCTCTCTCTCTCTCTCTCTCTCTCTCTCTCTCTCTCTCTCTCTCTCTCTTATTAACCCTTCATTACCAAGCCGTCTTTTCCATTGTATTCTGGCTATGATTAGACAGTTTTATTTAGCTTAGGAAGGACATGGAGCAATTAAAAGGCTCCAAAGTATCTCGAGCCACCCTTTTAACTACCGGTACCACAGGTCCTTCCTTAGCTATACTGTATATAAGCCTCTAAATATTTTTGAAATAATAGAAAAATTCATGCTCGGTAATGAAGGGGTTAATATTGCCTCCATTTTTTGTTTATATTTACTGTAGCCTATATATTTATTTTGTGTTTTATTTATATTGTTTATATTTTTTTCCCACAGTATTTTTATCTAGCTGTTGCTTCTCTCCGTCATAAATATGTGTGTTTGTTATTTTCTTACAACACTAGCCACAATTTTTTTTTATAACGGAGCCACAAATCTTTTCCCTCATACTTTTGTTCACATATTGGTACCGGGTACGCATTTGTATTATACCTGGTGAAATAATGATTATTGTATCGCTGTATTTTTATTGCATCGTTTATCTTTTGTCTTAAGGTTTTTTGCTGCCTGCATTTCCCCCCCCCCCCCCCCCCCCGTTTACTTTTTACCTGCTTCATGATTCTTTGTTTGTGCAGTTTTTGTTCTTATATTCCACGCTCCTCATTTCCAGCATCTTCACTTCCTTCCCACAAGACACTTTTTAGCACCTGCGTTAATTATCTTCTCACAGATTCATAATTTTTCAGTTCAGCATATATTACGGTCATGTCAGGAGGGAGAACAAATGATGTAATGTTTGGGGGTCTGGGGGAGGGGGTTGGATGTAAATTGTCAAGGATTCCAATGTTCTCAAGCATGGCGAATTTGGCCTCTGTATATATTTTTTAGTTTTTGCCCGTCGTGAGTTATGTCAGATTCGCAGATTAGGCTATTTATAATTCGGTCATGATAATTTGCGAAGGAGAATATTTCAAATTATCGTATTACGTTATCGTATTATTTATGTCAAATATCGTACCGCAACGTAGCTGAAATATGAATACCGGTATCGGTATTTTCATATTAATAATTCGTGCATGAGAAAGAGAGAGAGGTGAGGTGAAGGAATTTATCACTACGAACAGCAAGACAACAAAATGTAATATAAAAAAACTACTACTACTACGGTACTTCAAGAGAGCCCTCGATGTCGAACTGCAAACAGTGCCAGACGAGCCCATCTTCGCAAGGGAGCGAGCTGTCGCTTCAAACAGTCTGCTGCACCAAATCACCACCCATAACGAGGGGCGTCGCGCTCCTCGGTGCCGCTAGAAGAGTGGCGAACACATCTGAAGGTATCAAAAGGTAAGCTAAGGCACCGGTACTACTACTGCTACTACTATTACTACTACTCGCACACTAAAATGGTTCTAAGTACGGTACAACACACACATATACACACGTTTCCCCTGATGACT
>CM064505.1:31924888-31927388 GCA_032716605.1 Paralithodes platypus | reverse complement strand
TCAAAAACGTGAATGGGTGCAAAAACTCGAGTGAAACGAAGATGTACGATAAATGGATTTGAAATAACAAAAATATCATATACATTGACAATAGCCTAATTTAAGAAGCTACCATTACTGACAAAATAGAAACTCAATACATATCTACAGGCTAGACAAGTGAGATTTAATTATTATACTTTAGCATGTACAATCCTTGGGCATTGTGTGATATGAATGGCACTGCAAGAAATAAGTTTGGCGTTGAAGGTGTGTGTGTGAGAGAGAAGAGGGGGTGTGGTGTGCATGGGGCGGGGGTTGGGAGGGGGAGAGGGTCAGCAAAGGGCACGAGAGGAGGGGAGGGGAGGGGAATGGGTGATGGGGGGTGGGGGAGCAGAGAAGAGTAACGCTACGTGGCCCTGAAAGAGGCGAAGAGGTAGTAACGCTAGTGTGTGGCCCTGAGAGGAGAGTGAACGGAAAGTTTGATAGTAGTAGTGGTGGAGGTGATAGGGGAAGGGGTGGGTGGGTGGGGTTGCAGGGGAAGGTGGGGTGAGTGGGTGGGATTGCAGGGGAAGGGGTGGTGTGGGTGGGATTACAGGGGAAGGGGTGGGTGGGTGGGGTTGCGAGAGTCTTGGCGTATTATTATTATAGCCTTCATTAGTATTAAGATGTATAATTAAAACTACAATCATGGGCTCAATGTTAGGAAAAAAAATCGATCTTAGAAACACAGAAGAATCGTGGTAATTGAACTAGGCCTATTGATATAAACAAGCGTATTTTTCCTTATTTTGGTATTGGGACAGGAGGATTAGGAAAGGATGTATCGGTGTTTTGACGTAGTGAGAGTGTGTGTGGGTGGTTAAATGGTAAGTGTGAGAAAAAGGGGGAAAGGCGGGATGGGAAAAAAGGGAAGGAAGGAAAGACCTTCGGGACTTGGGAGGGGAAGAGGGGAGGGAACGAGGTTGGTGGAAACGAGCACGTTTGTGATGGGTGATAACAAAACAATTAGTGTTTTGTGAGAGTTGTGACAGTCCGAAGTGTGAAGAGGGAGATTCAACGGATAGTGAGGGAGAGAAAATGAACGAATCGAGATGGTATTGGAACCATAGCGGTATATTAGGAGTACAGTTAGATCTGGAGTAAAAGGAATGTGAGGCGTGGAGGAGGAATAGTTTTGTAAACAAAATTTTAGGGGGGGGGGGGGGGATTTGAGTGACTGAAGTGAAAGTTTGAGCACATTTATAATTTTCGAGGGTTAGAGGAAGTATGGGGCAAATTGGTGAAGCTGTGAGTGGCTGAAGAAAAATGAGGAGGGTGTGAGTAGTGGTGAGTAGGCTAATTAATGAAAGCATAAGTGGTTGATGAAACATTAGCATATAGGGGTCGGGGTCTGGGTGGGTACTTTAGGGTGTGTGTGAGAAAGGGCGAGTTGTGTGAGAGGAAGGGGAGGTGTGTGAGAGGATGTACGCAATATGGGCGTTGGCGTAAGAGATGCAATGAACAGGGAAGGGGAAGCTCTGTGTGTGAGAGAGAGAGAGATATGAAGATTATGTCACGTGATAAAGATAACTGCTCGTGGGATAAATTTAGGAAAATATAATTTTGTGCCCTCTTTTAAGTTAGGGAGGGACTTGAAAGGCAACTATGGAAGAGTTGGGGAGGGATTTAGGAGTAAGGAAAGAGTTAAGGGAAACCAAAAGAGGAGTTAGGGAGCAAGGGATATTTACTGAGGGAGGGAGCGAGCCAGGGAGTAGTATAGCAGTGAGTGGGGAGTATAGGAGTGAGGGAGGAGATAGAGGTGAGGAGGCCAAGGGTGTGTGGGCAGGAACGGGTGCCCAGAATTGAGGGCACGATGGTGGCAGGCTCTCTGAACACTGTCTTCCAACTCTACCTTACTCCTCCCAACCTTCTTACTCTTCTCACTGTCTTCTAACTACATTACTCTTCCCAATTTCCCTACTTCTTTCATCGGTCGTCCTTCCCCATCTGTTTTCCCAGTCTTCCAGCCTATTTACTCTTTCCACCTGCCTTTCTTATTTTAATATTTGTATTACCCTTTTCCCTTTCCCAATATTCACCCCTTCTCTACTCCCCCTGTTTTCCACCCTCCCCTCCCCACTCCCTTCTTATACCATAATTACACACTCGAGGTTTAAATCTGTCCACCCGTCCTGATTATGTGTGCAACGCCATATTTACTCCCTTCCCCCCTATTTTTCCTTCTCCTTCACCCTACTCCCCCCTCATTACCCTACCCCTCTTCATTTCCTCATTATCCTTTCATTTCACATTTATATATCAATTTACGTCACCTCACTCCATTTCATATCTGTTGTGTTCCTACAGTACTACGGTATTATACTTTATCTCTTCGTCTTCATATTCATTTAGCGTCTTGTATATCCTTAGCTTTATTTGATTTCCGTAACCTGCATATATAATATTTTCCCGACATTTATTTTATTCCGCGATCTGTCAAACCCTGTATTTTATGCTTACCTAAAATCTTCCATTCCTC
>CM064505.1:31828743-31924788 GCA_032716605.1 Paralithodes platypus | reverse complement strand
TTCGTCCATATTTACACCCATCAAAACAAAGTTGGCCCGCGTCCACCACCACAACAACCCTTCTCTTTTTACCAGTCCACAAGGCTACTCCCTTCCTTCCACTTATTTCCAGTTCACATAGTTAGTCCAGGCCAGGTACTGTGTCCTTGTTATTTCTAGTTTTATTCCCACAACCTTTCCGCATATCCCACAACCACTGGCTACCTAGACTACATAACTCAAACATTTCCTCCAAACGACTGGTAGTTACCTCTCATACTGATAATCTTTCGACAACACACACAACCATCTAATTCAACACACACAACCACCTATATCACCACACATAACCAACTATATCACCACACACAACCAACTATATCACCACACATAACCAACTATATCACCACACACAACCAACTATATCACCACACATAACCAACTATATCACCACACACAACCAACTATATCACCACACACAACCAACTATATCACCACACACAACCAACTATATCACCACACACAACCAACTATATCACCACACATAACCAACTATATCACCACACATAACCAACTATATCACCACACACAACCAACTATATCACCACACACAACCAACTATATCACCACACACAACCAACTATATCACCACACACAACCAACTATATCACCACACACAACCAACTATATCACCACACACAACCAACTATATCACCACACACAACCAACTATATCACCACACACAACCAACTATATCACCACACACAACCAACTATATCACCACACACAACCAACTATATCACCACACACAACCAACTATATCACCACACACAACCAACTATATCACCACACACAACCACTTGTTCCCCACACACAACCACCTGTTTCGCCACTCAAAACCACCTGTTCCACCACACACAACCACCTGTTCCACCACTCACAACCACCTGTTCCACCACTCACAACCACCTGTTCCACCACACAACCACGTGTTCCACCACTCACAACCACCTGTTCCACCACTCACAACCACCTGTTCCACCACACAACCACGTGTTCCACCACTCACAACCACCTGTTCCACCACACAACCACCTGTTTCATCATAGCCTACACAATTGACTGTCCCATAACTCAACCGCCTATTCCACCACAAATAAACCAACTGTTTCACCACACACAACCGCCTGTTATACCACACAACCAACTATTCCACAACACTTCCACCATATAAAATCCTTCTACCACAAACTCACCCCTACCCCCCCCCCCCCCCCCCCTTCTACACAACCACTTTTTGCTATCCCACTTCTTTTCCATGCTACACGAACTATCCCCCTCCCCCCTTCCCTTTCCGTCCCGTTCCCCTACCTTCTCCTCCCAGCCCCTCCCCTCCCAGACGGTTCCTTTTCCACCCCACCTCCCAACAAATACAATTGCGAATTTTTCTGACCGGCCCATTGCAAATCATCCGCTTATCTGTGGCCCGAGGGGGAGCGGTGGAAGGAATAAGTAGGTAGGCAGGGAGGTAGGTAAGGGAGGGGTAGGCGGGTAGGTAGGGGAGGGGTAGGCAGGTAGGTAGGGGAGGGATAGGCTTGCAGGGAGGTAATAGGGGAGGCAGGTAGGGAAGGAAGGGAGGTTGGATAGGCAGGTAGGTAAGGTAGGGGAGGGGAGGTAGTGGTGGAGTAGGGGAGGGGTATGCAGTCAGGTAGGTTGGTAAGGGAGGGGTAGGTATTTTTTCAAACAACCACGAAGTGCGGTGCGCTCCTCGGTGCCACTAGCAGTGGCGAACTCAACATTGGTGAGGTAGGGAAGGAAGGGAGGTTGGATAGGCAGGTATCGTAGGTAAGGTAGGAGTGGGGGGAGAGAGAGAGAGAGAGAGAGAGGGGGGGGGGGGGAGGGAGGGAGGGACGTAAACTAGGAAATTACTCATTACGTATGGAAGAAGGAGTCAGTGACAGAGGTTGACTAGTAGGCAAAGTAGGTAGGAAAGGAGGGGTAGAGCCTGCAATTTACCTTAACCTTGGTGGTCTGGGTAAGTACGGGTGGTCCTGTTATACCTTCCTTACCTTACACCCACTACACCCACATCCTGTACCCCTATGTATACCTTTAAGCCTTATACCTTTAAAACTTTGCATCTTCACTCAAATTTCGATTCCATTATCTACAAGTATAGCATCCTTATTCAAATTAATCTTTATATATCTATCTCACTGTCATCGAATACCTATCATGTCTCCTATACTTCAAGGCGTTTCTTTTTTCTATACTGGTACGTTACCGGTACTGTTCTTTTGCTTATCGGTATTGAATTTTACGGTACGGCATGAAGGATGATTTATGATTTTTAAATCTGTGTTTAAATATCTTTACTAGAGTACTGGATGAGCATTATAAACTAGGCTACCTTAGGCTGAATGGTTTTGTTTAGTTATATTTAAGAGCGAGAGCGAGAGCGAGTACAAAATAAATAAATAAATACAAATGTGTGAATGAGCCTAAACAGGTGTTTGGATAAGTTTTATATGTTTTTTGTGTGTTGTTGGAGGGAGTTTATGAATGTTCACAGGTGTGTCCTTACAGTGGAACAGGTGTAAGAGGTGTTGACGTATCCGTGGGTGGACTGGTATTGATGTGCGCTGGTGTACGTGGGTGTATGTGTAGGTTGCTGCTGTGTATGTAGGTTGTGTGTGTGTTTGTTTACGATCGCGCTAATACCGGGTAAGTCATGTTTCAGCTGTCATTACCCTTGGTTCGCTCCTTACTGTATTAATGTCTGCCAGATGTTGAATAGGATGGGTAATTGTAGGAACATGTTTGTATATCTCACTTGAAAGGCAGAAATCATGTTCGAGATATTGCTGATACCAATTATTGTTAAAAATATACTTGGTGCCGAGACATGACTTATTTGGCCGACTGTACGTACGTAGCTGGTATAAATAGATGGTTGGTGTCGATTTATAGCTTTAGTGTACGTACTATACCCTGTTCCAAATAGGTAGACCAGAAATCATGAACGCTACCTCTATAAATTAAAAAAGGGCTAGAGCAAATGGGCTGTAAATATCCTGGCTTATACCATGGCTGACCCTTCCCAAATGGTAGAAATGTTAGCTATATTACTCTAGTTGTGTGTGAGGTATAGAGGTTAATGTTCAGCCTACTTATTTAGAACAGGATATGGTGTGAATGTAGGTTGTGTGTGTGTTTTGTGTGTACGGTGCGTAGCTTGTATACATTTGTATGTATCGTTGTTATAATTATTGATTGGTGTAATGTAAGTACCGGAATGGTACCGGGTACGTGGTGCAGTAGGCCTAACTATGATCTGTTTGTTTTCATTGTCAGCAAAATGAGTCCATTATCAGCTGATGGAACAAATGGAACAAATTGAGACTACTTGTTTGTTTGTTGGTGTAGGCTTATGTAAATCTCGAACGCGTGAACTAAATTGATGTCGCAACTCCGCAGCTTCTTTTATTTGCTCTTTAGTTAAGTTACAAATAAAGGATATAGGCCTAACCCTATGCTCAGGCCTGTAACCCAGAGAACATAAATTGAAGTGGTGGGAGTGCCAATAAATTCTCGGGGCGAGACACTAATGTTTCCTAGTGTAGTTGTAATCTAACCTACTTGAATGGGAAAGTCATTTGTCTAAGTTGGGGAGGGCGATGAATTTATAACTTGTCACCTAACCTACTTGGATTTGAGTAGTTTTTTGTAGTTGTGGAGGGGGATTAATTTATAACTGGTGGGGGAGACTGGTTTCGCCCACGAGCGTTGCCAGAACAGTGAAGAATGTGAATGTTGCTAAATAATAAAAATATTGTCTTACATGCCGGGACGTGCTTTTGTTATATGTTTAGAAAGTGGAGGTATATGAATGGATATAACGGTTGTGTACCGGTATTATAGCATATAAAACGCATGCATATGGATAGTATTTTGTAATGGAAGTGTAGCCAAAAACACAAGGCATAAAGAACAACAAGTATAGCTGCTAACGTTTCAAGCCATATTGCTATTTGAGTATGTGATGTCCCCATATTGTATAATAATTCACGACATCCTATTATTCATCATACAACTTCCCCTCCCCCTCCTCCTTAACCCCCCCCCCCCCCCCCCACATTGTCAACAGTGGACCTTGAGCGTAGTTGGCACCCCATAACTTTGGTTCCCCTGTTGTGGCTCCGGCTTAGACGCACACATGGCTGGCTATGTGTGTAGGTTATTCATGGCTGGCTGTGTGTGTGTAGGATATTCTAAATTTGCGTAATCATGGGCCTATTTTCAATTATAGAAACATTGAAATTACCGTACTGATAGGCCTACCGATATTTTGAGACTAGGTAAATCCAATTCTCTCTCTCTCTCTCTCTCTCTCTCTCTCTCTCTCTCTCTCTCTCTCTCTCTCTCTCGTGTGACGTCAGAGTTCCGTGTGTTGCCATAGCGACCATTGCGCCAGACTGATGACGTCACTTGACCTCAAACGTTTTCCTTCCCGACACCCGCATTGCCAGTGAGTCGTGGTGGTGCTGACGTCATTTGAGGGTGGTCGGTCACGGTGATGAGTTTTAGGATAGAATAGTTCGTCACAAGATCCAGCAACAATACCCGTACACCGTATGTGTGTAAATGTACCGGTAGCAAATATATTTGAAATGACTGTATAATTATAGCCTAATGTAGCTACCGGTAGTCGACAATTACTGTATGTAGCTACCGGTAGTCGAAAATTACTGTATATAGCCTAATGTAGCTACCGGTAGTCGAAAATTACTATATGTAGCCTAATGTAGCTACCGGTAGTCGAAAATTACTGTATGTAGCCTAATGTAGCTACCGGTAGTCGAAAATTACTGTATATAGCCTAATGTAGCTACCGGTAGTCGAAAATTACTGTATATAGCCTAATGTAGCTACCGGTAGTCGAAAATTACTGTATATAGCCTAATGTAGCTACCGGTAGTCGAAAATTACTGTATGTAGCCTAATGTAGCTACCGGTAGTCGACAATTTGAATGGAATATACAAATCATAGGCTATGTTCGTGAAAATCGAATTATTTTAAATTTTGCCTACATTATACAATGTTGAAACAAAAAAAATCATATTTGTATGATTTTTTATAATTATCAGAGTACATTTTTATTATATACAAATATGTAGGCTTATTCTCTTGTAGAACGATTCTAGCAGTAGCAACTCGTGGCTTGTGACCTTGATTGTGGTGAGTCATTGTGTGTTGAGTCCAGGCCACGTCACATGTATTTGGAGAATTGGGAGTCATACCTGAGCGTTGAGTCAGTGACCGCAAGACGTGGAAATGGTTGGTGAAGTTCAGTCCCGGTTCCAATCATGTGAGTCATAGGATGAAATATGGTATCATAGCAGTTACAAATTGTGTGGTTCTTTTAATAGCAGTTTAGGTTTGGATAGATTAGCTTAGTTAAATGTTACTGTTAGTAAAGTTGTTACCGTACACTATCCCAGATTTGACAGTTAGCCTACTCATCGATCATAGGATTGCGGATTGATACATACCAGCCTGTGATAAAGTAATCATTGATAATATAATACATAGCTTCACATTCCTTTACGGTACATCTTGGTCACACACATCACATCATACCACTTATATCATACAACAAGAGTGAGTCATACCCACTTAAATGGGTGGTGGTATCTTCGTATCTGTATTTATATAATTTAACACAAGTGGGTCAAGATAGAGGGAGATAGCGGCACCTTAACTGATGAAGAGAGGTGGTTAGGTTGACTGATGATGAGTGGGTGGATCTGTGAGAGTGTATGTGGAGGTGTGTGTATTACTAGGCATTTAATGAAAGGTATAGGTGTGTTACTAATGGTGGATTTCCTGCTAGGGTTATCTCTGTTGTAATAAATTGATTACGGTACGTGTCAATAAGATACGAAGCCATACATTTATCAATCTGTACCGATAGACTGTAAATGGGTTATTATCAGGTTAGGTTATCTTGTATAATAGGCCTAGTGGGCTCATTAAAAGTGAATATAATTAACTAAATTATTGTGAATCTTAGGTAAGGTTAATATAATAGGCCTAACTAAAACAACCGTATTGATTAGGGTACCGGTACTTCCATATTTATACTGGTATGAAATCGGTTTACTTTATATATTGTTTTGTTTTACGATAGGTATGTAACGTGTGTAGTATGGTATGAATATGTGACTTAGCGATTGTTGTGTTGCAATTACCGGTAGTACATTATGTTGCAGGTTTGTGAATGGTTTGGCCAAGGTTATTGTTAGGGTTTTAGGGCAGGGTGTAAATGTGGATACTTACTGGTATTGTTGTTGAGTTTACTGCTGGTTTATTGGTGGTGTGGTGGTGGTTGTTATTGTTGTGGTTTACTCTAGGTATGTTGAGGCTATGGTTGGCGCTAGTGCAGGGAAGGTATATTGAGGTGTTTAGGGTTCTGTGCTCTTCTGTATTTTAAGTCAACATTTTATATCAGGCCTCTAGGATATTTTTCCTATTTGATTTATCTCGTTTGTGTTTCATTAGGTGATAGAACCGGTTCAGTGGGTGTGGTACCGATAGATTGTGAAATAATGGATAACAATTGTGTTGTACTTTTGCCCTTATTTGATAATGGATATATATATATATATATAAGTATTAGTTATGGGACATACCGTACATTACGGTATCGGTATTTTAGTTACTCGGTATGGTTATGGTCAGTTAGTTTGTGTTTTGTGGAGTAGGGTCAGTTGTACATTGTTTTGTGGAGTAGGGTCAGTTGTACATTGTTTTGTGGAGTAGGGTCAGTTGTACATTGTTTTGTGCATTTGTGGTTTTAAGATTATGATGGTTGGAAGAGGGCGTGTAGGTATTTATGATGGTTGGAAGAGGGCGTGTAGGTATTTATGATGGTTGGAAGAGGGCGTGTAGGTATTTATGATGGTTGGAAGAGGGCGTGTAGGTATTTATGATGGTTGGAAGAGGGCGTGTAGGTATTTATGATGGTTGGAAGAGGGCGTGTAGGTATTTATGATGGTTGGAAGAGGGCGTGTAGGTATTTATGATGGTTGGAAGAGGGCGTGTAGGTATTTATGATGTGTTGTGTATTAAATGGTTTGTATTTGTTGAGCAATTTGTGGTATTTTGTCATAGCTAAGAGATGTGTAAAAAAAAAAAATGCGTTTTTGCCTTGTGCTAGTTTTAGGTATCTTAATGGATGTGTGTAATATTGCGTTTTGCCTTGTGCTAGCTTAGGTATCTTAAATGGATGTGTGTAATGGCCAATTTGCAGGATTACATTGTAGGTAAAGAGACAACTATGTACACTTGTGGTTGGGTAAAGAGCGGTGTATATATATATTGTAAGTCTGGTGTTGTCCATCCGTGAACCAATCGTCCTCGCACCCAGGGGAAAGCGAGGTTGCAGTGTAGTTGGTAGTTTGTCAAGGGGAGACTGGCCGTTTGTTTGGTCTATTAATTCATTTATACATATATTTTTGTAGTTTCCTCCCTACACCTCCATCAAACTTAGAAAAACACACCCTATACCCCCCTACAAGATAAATTTTTACATTTTTCGGTAGAAAAATGTCCCGGCCAAAGGCCGATTCATCTTAAAATTGCAGGCTCGCTCTCGCTCGCCATGAAAAAATCGACTCCTAAATGGCACGAAAGGGCTTAAAATTAACAACGAAATGGGGCGAAAGGTGTTAAAATCGCCAAACTAATGGGCCGAACGTCTTATAATCTCAAAACTAGTGGGGCTAAACATTAGGGAGAAGGGGGTCCAGAAAAACGGTCTTCCTCCCCTCAAGATGCTTACCCGCTTCTCATAATTACGGATACCTTCATAAAATTGACTAGACTTTATTTTGAGATATCGTGACCCACTTTGGCTGGCAGTCCTTCGTTTGCACCGTTAGTCTTTGGCTGGCAGTCCTTCGTTTGCACCGTTAGTCTTTGGCTGGCAGTCCTTCGTTTGCACCGTTAGTCTTTGGCTGGCAGTCCTTCGTTTGCACCGTTAGTCTTTCATTATTTCAGCTCTGAAACACACGAGTATTTCCTGATATTCCGGTATATATTATTACATTTTATTTTCCGATTATATTTTATCCCCTCCCCCCCACCTCCTTCCTTCCCTCTGCTCCCTCTCCCCTCTACCCCCCCCCCCCCCCTCCCCCTGTGGTACAAACAGTAGACAGTCACTTCTCACGGTCCATGACGACACATGACACCCTCCCCCGCCTCCTCTTTCTCCACCCTTTACTTCTCTTCTCCCTTACCCCTTTCCACCATGTGTCTAATCTGCATTCCTTTTCGTTATATCATCCTTCATCACGGTCTTCTTGTATCCAATCACTGATCTCCTTGCCTATTGTCTCCTTCCTTGTGTTAGTCTATTAGCTTCTTAATTTTTTAGTTTTCGTCCCATGTCCTTGATTTGCGTTTCTTATTTTCTCATGCTTGACCTATTTTCCTTCTCTTGTTTCCACTTTCTTCCTCTCCTTGCCATGTCTTCTCATTTTACATATCCCCCTTTCTCTCCCTCTACCTTCTCCCTTTCTCCCTCTCTCCCTTTCTCCCTCTCACCCCTTCTACATTATATTTGTACTGGTCCCTCTGCTACTGGTGTTTTTTTTCCCCGCTGTCTGCGACACGAGAGATGATGTTTGTGGGTTCGTCTTTCTCACCAACCCGTTTGTTCTCTCTGGGGATTTGTTTGTTTTGTAGTATTCGGGGTGTTGATTTTAGCTTCATTGCTTGGCTTTGCACTTTTTTAATTCCTTTTGGCTTTTCTTAAATCATTCTCAAAGAAGAGTTGTGTTGCGATGTTATTTGCAACCCATGAATTTGCATTGTTACTTGGATTTTCTATTTTCTCAGTCTGGGAAATTTGATTTACCATATGCAACTTAAGTTTGTTTTCCAAACTTTATTTATATATACGGTTCAGTTTTGTCTTAACCAGATTATAATTATAACATCATATTTTTGTCGCTTGTAGCGTGTACCGGTATATATATATATATATATATATATATATATGTGTATTTCCTTTTTGTATTTTGTTACAAAGTGGTTCTGTTGTTTCTAGTCTTGTTATTTATTGCTTCACAGTTTTGTATTTGTTTGTGTGGTGTCAGTGTTGGAGTATATACGGTACCGTACTGTACTGTCCTTCCTCCGTCAAGCTCTTCCAAGCACCGGTAGGCTACTTTGGATTCGGCTGTTGTTTCATCCCTTTCCTTAAACAGTATTATCCTCGTGTATCATTCCCCATTCACTTTGTTTCCCTCTTATAATATTTATTTCCGTTCCTCGCCCATGTTATCTTTCCCGTCTCTCTTCCTCTGCAGTTGTTGACCCATCACTTTCATTTCCTTCACCAGTGTTTGCTCATGTCCCTCCTTTATTAGCCACTCTTTCTTCCGTCCTCATTATTGTCTTGGGTTCAGTATTTGTGGTTTCATGTGCAATTCTGTTTTAATCTTGCTTCTATCTTTCACGCCATTGTGTAGGTCGACTTATTGTACTTGTTGTCTCTGCTTCTCCTTCGCTTCCATCTCTTCCTCTTACATCCTCTACAAAATCCTTCTGTTTTATCCGTTTCCTTTGTATTCTCTTCATCCTTCGCTTCTAACCCTTCCTCTTACATCTCTACCAACTCCTCCTCGTCTACTTATCCTTTCCTTCTTCTCCTCTTCTTCTGTCTCCTCTTTTTCATCTCTTTTACTTAATATCCACATGTGTCCTCTTACATCTTCTCTACCAACTCCTCTTCTACCTATCTTCCTTCATCCTTCATCTCTTCCTCCTCCTCATCATCATCATCATCATCATCTTCTGGCTCCTCTTCTTCTTCCTCCTCCCCCTCCTCTCTCCTTAATCTCCACATGTGTCCCCGAGAAAGAGCCACTCTGTCACCAATGAGAGCAACCGGATCCCTCATACTAAACACACACACACACACACACACACACACACACACACACACACACACACACACACACACACACACACTTATCTCGTTCACATTAGCTACCATCCTCACATTTTACGTACCGGGTACCGGTACCAAACTTTTATTCCGTACACCACCTTCTATATGTTTGCTATGTGAGTGAAGGAGACACAAAGTAAAGCTGCCTGTAACAAGTGTCTCCCCAAAAATTGAAAGTAATATTAAAGTATTTATCCTTTTTATATCTAACTATTTATCTCTGTATATTTATATACCGGTACCGGTATGTATCTTTCGGAATTAGAACGGTATGTCCGTGTATATCTCTCCCATACACACATTAGCTACCCTCTTCATAGTCTCCTTGGTCACCTAATCCCCCTCCCCCTTTCCCCTTCTCCCCTCACCATTACTGAACTATTTGTTTGTGTTGCGTCTCCTCCCGGGATGTCATTGTCTGTGGGAGCGTTTGTACACATGGCTCTACGCTCTTTGGGTTCAGGTTTTGTAATTATGTTTTTTTTTTGGTGACGGTTGTATGTATGCCAGTTTTGTGTACCCCTTATTGTAAACAGGTGGGCATTGCTAGCCTTATATTTAATTATTTTCGGATTGTATTTGTTGCCTTGTGGCATATTTTTGTATTTTATTATGATGGGAGTTGTTTATTTTTGTTCCTACCGTTTTTTTTTTGTTTTTTTTTTTTTTGCCCCTTATTGTTACTAGTTGGTCCATTATTAGCTGAGTTTTCATTTGTCATATCCTACGCTAAACTTTGTTGTGTTGATTTCGGAATAAATTCAGTTCGTAAATCATATTGTTTTCGTTCGCAACTGATGAATATGGAGGTTGCTTCGAAAATATTCAATATAATTTACGATATATATATATATGAGAGAGAGAGAGAGAGAGAGAGAGAGAGAGAGAGAGAGCTAGAGCTAGTATGTGTGACGTCACTTCCTGTTAAGTCAAGCTGGAGGTAATGGATCGGCCTTTTGACCAGCGTTGAAATCAACCCACTATATTTTGTTCGTCCTCCTTCCATTTGTCCACGTCTTCCTTTGTGTGTGAGGTGAAGGTTTATTGTGTGTGTGTGTGGGTGTGTGTGAGTGTTATGTACATGGTAGTTTGATGCTAACCTACAATTATCTGATCAAGTAAATAGGGACATCAATAAAGTACAACTAAGCGGATTTCTCATGGGCTTTAGGTTGATGGTAGCTTACAATTATCAGGTATAGTATAGGATAAATTGGGACATTCGTAAAGTGCAAGCATGCGGGTTTTAGAATATGAGAGAGAGAGAGAGAGAGAGAGAGAGAGAGAGAGAGAGAGAGAGAAGAGGGGAAGGAAAGGAGAGATGTTAATTGTAGGGTTTGGAGGTGGTGGTGGTGGTGGGGATGGTCTGAAAATGATCACCAGCACAAGTGGGGGAGGTGAGTGGGAGTGAAGTAGGAAATGGGGCAGACGGGAGTAATGAGAGGTTCGGAGAAATGAGGCATAGGAGAAACAAGAAAACAGAGTGAGGAAAATAATAAGTGTTGGTTAAGCTCTATTTAACTAACACTTATTAATAGAGCTAAGTGAGGAGGAGTGGAAAGGGGTGAATTAATAGTGACAGTAAGCCTAACCCCCGTAATACAAAGTGAGGAATTATGCTTTTATTTATTTCTATTTTTTCGAAACATGTCAAACAATATAACGATGCTTAACTTATGAAAAGTTTTATTTGAATTAAGTTTAAAGCTGGGGAACAGAAAGATGCACAAAGAGTTCGGAACTCTGCGTAACGGAAATGGGAAAAAATTGACCAAATTATGCGGGTATAATGGGAGAGAAGAATAACAGAGCCAGCGGATGAGAGAAAGAAAGAGGGAATGATTATAGAGAGACAGGAAGGATGGTGGTGAGAGAGAGAGAGAGAGAGAGAGAGAGAGAGAGAGAGAGAGAGAGAGAGAGAGAGAGAGAGAGGGGGGGGGGGGCAATAATAGAGAGACAGGAAGGACGGAAGGATGGCGGTATAATTTAGGGGGGAAGGGAAGCACTAGTACTGTTACTGTACTGCACGGACAGTAATTAATTAGGGTGTAATATGCGCAGGAAGAGCGAGAGAGAGAGTGAGTGGGGGGGGTCCGTCTATTTACCATCCTAGGTAATGCTATGTGGGTTAAAAGTTCCATCTGTATTAAATGAGAGAGGAAGAGATACAGGCCTTACTTACCACCCCTCCACTATTATGTCAATAACAGATAATTTGGTTCATTAGATAATTGAGAGAGAGAGCGAGTGGTGAAATATAAGGCAGGAAGTTCACTAAGAGATGATAGATGAGAGGTGATGTAGGAAGAGCGAGGCATAATAACCATCTCAGCTCACCCATTAGTATACCAGTCGTGTAATTTATAGACATTTATCTTAATGTAATCCATTATATTACTGTCAAATTCGATTGCTCATGGAAAGTTGCAGTATTAGATTATGGTTTAACTACTTTAAAAAAAAAAAAAATTCGTGTAGCTCATGTTCAGTCGCCATTGTGATCAAGTTTTCCTCAGCCAAAACGCCAAAAACAAATAATCTCAGCTCCTCTGAGGGCATGAATGAAATGAGTGGTGTCGCGCGAAACCCAAGCCAGCGCCAGTGACAAGACCCGGGCGAGAAATCGGACACCGCCAAACCCCCCCCCCCCCTCCCTCTCTCACTCCCTATTCTCCCCCCGCCGCTCCCCCCCTCCCCCTCCCTCCCTGTCTCTCCACCTGCCTAGCCTCGTCCCGCCCGCCTTCCTGCCTCCCCATTTGACGTCGCTTAGGCAGATATGACCTTTTAATCTTCCTGCCTCGCTGGATGGAAGTTTTGTTTCTCTACCGACGCGGCCATCTTGTCTCCCTCCATCAGTTTCCCAGACCCTGAGTTTTTTGTTGTTGATGTTTGGCCCCTCGGAAATTAAGTGGGAGGATGGTAATGGTGTTTTAAAGGCCCAGACGGGGAGAAAGCAGTGAGAGGGGGGGGGGGGGGGGTCAAGAAGGGAGGCAACACAAAAGTAAGGAATGGAGGTAGGAAGAGAAGGAAAGAGATAAAGAAGTAAGAAATGAAGGTAGGAAGAGAAGGAAGGAGAGATAGACAGAAATAAAGAAGGGGAGAGAGACAAGGAGGGGGAGGGTGGGTTAGTAGACTCACTCAGGCTTCTCATTCTCTCTTCTGATGCAGATGGCGTGTGGATCGCCTTTCACTTTTTCGAGAACCCTTGCGAAGAAAGTCCTGTTGTCCGCCGCTATGGTCGGGCTTATAATGGCGCGGATTATTTTTATAGGGTAGAGATTCTTAAGCTTAGGGCTCTGCGGGAAGGAGTTGGGGTGTGAGTGAGGTGGGCCGGGGTTGTGGATGGATAAAACAATATGTGGGTGTTGGTATGATTGTAAGTACCGTAGCGTTCGTTCTAATGAAGAGGATGGTAATGTATTTTTTTAAGTACACGCAGGTGTAACTGTTTGTAGATCTTTGCATATTATACCGATACAATTTGAGTTTCCTTTGAAAGAAAATAATAAACATCGAAGAAATTACCCTATTGTACCATTTATGTTCTATAATTTCTTCTTCTTTCCCATGTTGTGCAGATTTACTCCCATTTCTTGTCTCCTTATTTCTTCTTCATTCCCATTTTGTCCAGCTTTACTTTTCCTCGTTAACAAGCGTTCTATAAATAATCAAACTATTGTGGATATATGAGATGAGAACCTTGTCGCGCTAGGGTGTAATAGGTAAGGGTGTGTGGGTGTTGTTTGGTGGGTATATAGGGGTCCGGTGTAGGTGGTGTAGGGTTAGCTCATGGGGGTAGTAGAGGTATAGGGTTATGGGGGTGGGGTAGGTAGGGTACGGAGTTAGGGTAGGCTTGGGTACAGTTTTAGGGTTAGGTATAGTCACATGCTAAAGTCATATTATTGGTTATCAAAGAAATCAGTTTAGATAATTATGTATCCGAACAAAATTTGCATTCACCTACTGGACAGTATACCGGTATATATTTGTTTATTTAGATAATTTGTACAAGTGTTTCACGTACCGGTACTTGTAATTAGGACTGAATTTGGCATCATTATGATCATTATAGCTATTTTGCTACCAATACAGTGGTGTTATATCATTATATGTATTCATTAAGATATATCCCCTGTTGTGGATGCAAATTGCAACAACAGATACCGTGATACATAAATAGATCTCTACTAAATATCTGGATATCATGTTAAGTGTATGTGTGGAGGCCAGGTAGTGCAGTGTAGGAGGGTGTAAATGTCATGGGGGTGTTTTGTAAGGCATGTAGGTGTAGCCTGTGTAGGTGTACCAAGGTGTAGCTGTTAATGGAAGGTGTTGGGATCCTTAGGGCACCATTGGAAGTTCAGACATTATACCAACACTCGCTCACATTATTTTCTGTAAAAGTGTTACTGGTCATGCGATTCTTATAATGTTATGACCTTTACCGAAACTTACAACTGTTTTATGTTTAGCTGTTTATAATATACCATTATGATTTAATTACAGTTCCTTTATGCTTTATTTGTAATTACTTGAGATACCGTTAGACGTGTTTTTTCTTAGCCTTGGGAGATATTTTGGCGTTTGTAAATATATCTACCTTTATATCAGGTTACTAAATGGTGTGTGTGTGTGTGTGTGTGTGTGTGTGTGTGTGTGTGTGTGTGTGTGTGTGTGTGTGTGTGTGTGTGTGTGTGTGTGTGTGCACATTCCTAGGAGGCGTGACGCAAGTGTGACTCAGGTATGACCACACGGTAACCCCCCCCCCCCCACACACACAGGCTACATACACGTACTTAACACACGCACATGGATCAACATGGTTTACTCATACCTCACACACACACAGTTGGCTTACTTATACTTACACAGAGCCTACTCATACTTTCACACACACCTTTCTCATACTCATACACACACGGATATGCTTTCCTTACATGGGTTGTTTAAATTTATTTTGTGTACTTCCTAAATGATCTAAAACTAGATATTAGATTATAAACTTGTCAGAAACCAAACTTTCAGACTTGCACGGGTACCTATTCTGAACTGTAAATGGCTTGAAGGGGGAGACCCACTCTTTATTGCTCATATTAAAATTCAACAATGGGCGCTTGAAATCGTCTACCCAGTCGTACGTACCCGTTTTCGTTTGCAAGGGGTCACTTATTGAATTAGTTCCGAGCACTTGCCCCGTAAGCCACAGCCACTGTCGTTATACGCAATTATTTGTTATAGTGGAGTTAATCAGACGATGCGTATGGGCGGCACGTCTGAGGTACACATTCTAGTACTGTACCCTGGCCTGTGTGGGTGAGAGTGGGTGAGTTTATGTACAGTCGAGGTTAGTAAGTGTTGTCAGATATTTTACAATGTTTCGGACACTGACTAATACTCTGAGGGACAAACACTTTTCCCAGCAACTATAAAGATACCAATAACACTTTTTGAGCGAAAACCACTGGAATCTATGACTACACTTAATACCCCTGATTGTACAGTATGTGGTGCGAGTAGTAATAATTGTGAGCCTTGTCTTTACAATAAACACTACTGGTATCTCTGTACCGTACTTTACTCTGATTCTCCGAAGTCCACCACGTAGGCTAACTATGAAAACTCCACTTCCCTTGTCTGTGTTTGTGCTTGGGGGTGTGCCTCAATGCATTTCTGTCGGTGCATTGCTTTATCTGTGTAGGCTATATTTCTCTGTGCATGTCTTTGTGTTTGCGTGTGTAACTTTCCGAGAAATCCACGACGACTTTAAAACTGACGTAGCCTACTAGGAAGTGAAACCATGAGAACAAGTAAAAACTGGGGATGTCACTTAAATAGTACGGTACCAGTATTTCGGAAATTGTTTTGGGTTATTGGGGAAATGCCTCACATGACCAGATAAATATAAGTGGAGTTTTTATATTTAGCCTTCTTGTATGTGGTGGACGTCAGAGTTTCTGAGTCAAGATTTAGTACGGTACAGCATTGGCGCAAAAAAGATTATACCGGTACTATTGAAGTACCGTAATTGGACAGACCATTTTAATTGAAAAAATAGTGTTTATTATAAAGAAACGACTCGCTACTACTACTACTACTACTACTACTGGAGACGCTTGTGGTACCGTAATTGATGAGAGTGGATCAATGTTCTGGTGGGTTCTGTGGGAAGGAAGTTGTAATAAGAGTTATGGAGGTTGATGGAGGGTGTTTAGGATGTGTTTTGGTTGGACAGGATGCTGGGTACACTCGTTTACTGCATTATACGGCACTTCCCACACGCGCGCACGCGCTAAGCTCAGTAGTCTACATTAATACGACACGTTAAACAGTTTGTATAGCCTACCGGTAGCTTTATTGCATTAGTTACCATAGTATTTCAAGTTACACTGCTAGTCTTTATCACTGGGAAACCTAAAACAAATGATAGTCGTAAAAATTCGATCTTTTGAAGCCCTGACTCGACACAAAGAATTCTTAACGCGAACCACCTCTTCATCATCACTCCCGTCAGCCCTGTTGCCGCCAGCATGTCCCCAGTCTCAGCCAATAAAAAACCCGGATCCACTGCGGGCGGGGTTATGATTGGCCGATGGGGGAAGGGGAGATGTAAACAAAGGGAGCGACGAGATTAATCCGCGCCGACACTTGTTTGGTGAATACCTCACGTATGATGTTGAGCAGGAGGTAGTAATTGGATGGCTGGAGTAGGAAGTACAGGTAGCACAATTGAATGCTATATGAAGATAACACCAAATAAGAACATACCATTTTTTGATAACACCAAATAAGAACATACCATTTATTTACTAAGAACATTTTAATTACCGGTACTCCTAACTTTACCTCCAACTATCTCATTAAAATTAGTACCAGATATAAAATCCACTAGAAGGGCCCTTGGTAGAGAGCGTACCTCCGTCTACGCTGGCTTTGTCACAGGATATGATCAGAATCGCCTCCTAAACTGAATCACTACTTCTTTGGCACATATCCTATATGCCCACCAATTTCGTGAAAATCGGTTCATAATTTTGCGAGATATCATGTTTACAGACAAACAAACTCCGTCCAACTTCGTAATCGGAGATAGCTACAATTCTACTATCTTCAACTTTGAAGAACAGGAAGTAGTCAAGTCTATCATTAAAATAATAAAAGTATTCCAGAGAAAATAGAACACATGCAGTGTACTAAAAGTCATGGTTAAAGAAATCGGAAGATATCATTACAAACATTAATTTGACAATGTACTTGGAGATGGGTTTATTGGGAGAACAAGAGTATAAAACGGAAAACTTCGAGCTCCAGAAAATGTTTAAATATCGAGGTAAAATAAAAGATAAATTTGTGCTTCTCATCCGACTGATTATATATATTTTCTTTGTTGAGATACGGACAGTCATATAAAACCCGGTTACAACAAATATCGAAAGAAAACGTGTACATAAAAACGATAAGGAAAAATGCCAGAAAATTTTGCACTGCTAAACTCACTGATATATCATATTTTCCTCGTTTAGATACTGGTTTGCGATGACGTCACTTATAATTTGACATGGCGCTGCACAGGTCCAGAAGAGTAGGACTGGACACCAACCCACATTTTGGACTATAATCTTAAACAATGGAAAAAGTTTGTTATTACTTTTTGCTTCTTCATTTTGTTCATCGGTAGATGAAACTCCACATAATTAACTGCAATATATCAACACAACAAATGTGAATTGTAAGATTCGGTTTCAAGATATCTCATACACATATAACTGTTCTGGGCCACTAATTCACATGCCATAAATAGTAACGAGAAAATTTTCCAAGCGAATCGTTGTTTATTCCCACTTTCCCATGTTGTCCACTTTTGGAGTTTTTGTTTAACGTCAGACACGTTAGCTATATCAACTTTTCTGTCATCGGTATGTGCTGGAGTTTTATACATTGGTTTCATTTTGGTTATTCCCAGAACGAATTTCAGATCAATTACCGTATATTGTTTGTGAAATTTATAGTCAGATTATGTGCAAAAACTCGAGTAAAGGCATGTGCAACTTAATACAGCATATCTAATGCAATAAAACATTCTATCTTTGTTATGGAGCAGGGAACCCTTAATACATCCATGGCAAAGTGGGCCAAGGGATACAAGATGGCGGTGTTTTGTGGTAGTTGTCCAATCTCTGTATTTTGCAAGGGGTCTCTCAAACAGGACCAAGCCTGAGCCAGTGATAAGATCTTAATGCCAGGAAATATTCGTCTGGTTACTTTAATGTCATTGAAATATCCCGGGTAGCTGGAGCGACCAATGATAGGGTGGCAGGTCAATTATTATACCCGGTACTGAACTAAGCAAGTGGAAACAGTTTTTAGTGTTTGGCGCTTATCTTTTGCTTAATATTAGGCTGGTGGGATTGGTTTTATTAGTAACAATTACATATACAGTATACTGGATATAAAATTACTTTTGTCATTTGTAGTTTTAATAATTTACTGTAGATGTACAGTATTATTTGATAACGGTATATTAAGTGATAGTAATCATAATATTGTTTTATAAATAACTACGGTACAGAACATGATTCCATATCCTACAGTATAATCAATTAACTACACTTTCTTTAATGTGTTCGACTTTTCATATTTAAGTTGCCTTGACTCTTCCACCTTACAACATTGCAAGCCCCAGTGTTTTGCCTTGACTAAACTATCTCACCTTTTGTTGTTTAAAAAAATAGATTATGATAATCCCTTCTGCTTGACTGACAGTGATCACCATAATTTCTTCCTCTTGAATAGTCTGGCTCCCTCGCAATTTAGTTACAAAATTTGGTTATCTTAATCCCGTCCACTTAATTAGCTTTGCACACAATATCCTTCAACAAACTTGCTCGACGTGTTTTATCTTTGCTTAGTTTTATTGATGATCCTTCCTACCCCTTGTGGGAGTAAGGGCTGGCTACTGACGTTCATGTATTAATTATATACATTTATCTGTGTGCAGTGTTCAGCTAATTTTTTTAGCTAAATGACAAACTACTATAGCAGTCTCCTACATTGTTGCACTAGCTGTATATATTTTACCCATTTTTTTTTTTTTTTTTATATTAACCAAACAAGTTCCGTCATATCTTTAACATTATCCGCTTGCTCAGTGCACACACAAATTTCTTCTAGCCACTTGCCAAACTACTATAGCTGTCTCGTAAAGTCTTCTCCCATTGGTCGCACTTACACTAACTACCCTTGCAGGGAGTAGTCTAACCAGTAGAGCAGGATCAGTGGACACCCTCAACATCCTTGGTAGATCAACATATGAGGGAGGTGCGGCAGGTGGCAGATGAGAGAGAGAGAGAGAGAGAGAGAGAGAGAGAGAGAGAGAGAGAGAGAGAGAGAGAGAGAGAGAGAGAGAGTACACATCGGTGTTCATTTGTGATCAGGGTGTGGATGGTGATAATTATTATTGTATAGAATGGTTAAATCGATACATTTTTGATGTGCCTTTTTATGATGTGGCGAGATACGGTATGGGGTTGATGAAGAGTGGTGATGATTGTGTGGTACCGGTATCTCTACATATAGGATAAGAGTACAGTAACTTGTGTTATTATACTGTAAATAGGCCTATAGTTTGATCCTATCTTCATAATCATCTTTGGCGGTGGCGAATGGGAACCTCTATCTTTACTGATAATTAAGATTTGATTGTGTTTATTAGGTATGTTGATGGTTGTGATGGCGATGAGGATGTGTGACCAGCTAGGAGGAAAGATACGTACACGGTGACCAGTCTAGGCAAGGTGGAGGAAGAGGGGGGAGGGAGTCGAACCTGGTCCCACTGATCCTTATCGTGGTGGCCTGTGGTGTTTGGGGGGAGGAGGTGGGGGGGAGGATTGTGTGAGAGAGAAGGTGGAGAGGTGATTCTGAATGTGGGGATTGGGATGGGAATGTTACGAGTGAATGTGAAGGTTTGTAGCTAGTGTATCTCTTTGTCTGTCTGTATATTTCTATCTGTCGCATACCCGGTACATACCCTGTCTTTATGTCTGTTTCTTAGCCTTACTATCATACGGTACTTCATGTTCTGTATTTCGCCTGGCTTTTTATATGTTTGTGTTAGGGTGTGTGAGGACATTGTTTAGTGTTGTACATGAATTTTGTTATTGTAAGTGTGTGTGTGCGCGCGCGCGCCAACCTGTGAGGAAATTTTGTTGAATGTTTAAGACGTGAGTGAGCTTATAAATACGTACAAATTTAAGAGGAACGAGAAGGTGCATGGTTTGGGTGATTGGACGTGGTTGTAAACGTGAGGATTGGATAGGAAGGATTGTTTAGTGAACTTCTGTGATTGGGAATTTTTGTCTTAAGATTTGTTACCTGTCGTGGCGCCACCATAAAGCTTTTCTCTTATTAGTTTTAGGATATCGCCACCTAATACCCGGTTAAGCTTTTCCTACAATATTCATAATTTAGCTTTACGTTTTCGTTTGTAGTTAACGGAAATCCAACCTAACAATTACCTAACAATACTAAGTCATGTTAGTATTAGGTAATCGCCATTTAACATTTATAATTTACTTTAGCTTCTACGGCAATCACAGTTTATTTAGTTTTGTATTTATATATACTGTACAGTATATAGGCTATATATTTTTTCTATTATTATTATTATTATTATTTTTTTTTTTTGTGAACGGAAATCAAACCTAATACCAATTTAGCTTTCCACCACTTAGCAATTTCCAAGTCCCAGCTGGGTTAAATGAATACTCTTCCTCCTAAAGTTAAAAGTCACAATCAATCCACTCCTGTTCACGACCACTCAACCGTAGTGACCCTTAGTTGATGTCCTAGTACGCTTGATCGCTCCTATTAATGGGGCTTCTCTTGGCCTGTTCGGATACCAGTACTTTCTAGGATTCAGCGCCACGATCTAACCTAACTGACCTTCTGGGGTGGTTTTTAGTTTGTTCCCTAGACATCCGGCTAGTTTGAAAAAAAAATATATATCCTCAAGATCCTCCTCTTAGATGTATGTGTACATTTTTCGGTAGAAAATTGTCCTGACCGAAGGACAGTTCCTCCTAAATTACAGGCTCGCTCTCGCCAGGGGAAAAAAACAAATCGACACCACCTAAATGACAGAAATGGGGCAAAAATCGTAAAATATCAAAACTAATGGGTCTAAACATATGGGAGAAGGGGGTCCAGAAAAACAACTGAAAAGGTTAATATATATCCTTAACCTAAACTAGTCTAATTTAAACTACCGTACCAATCCTAATTAGGCCTATTCGAACCTAACTAAACTAGCCTAACCAAACCTAATATTATAAATCTAGCAAATTTTTAAGTTAGTGTATCCCAACCCAACGTCAAAACGTAACATAACTTGGCTTCAAATTAGCTTCAAAGATGGACGAAAAAACCATTGGACGAAACGGATAGAAGGGTAAGAAGACCGTCCCTCCCCATTTCAATAATCCAAGTGAGATCAGTCAAGCAAGAGTGGCAACCAGTTCTGCGGAGAGGGGGGGTGGTTGGCGTAGTAGTGGTAGTAGTAGTGGTGGTGGTGGTGGTAGTAGTGGAGGCGTTTTGATAACGCTGGTCGGTAGTATGCTAATGCTTAGACCGTCAAGGAATGTTGGCATTATTTGTTTGTATGTGCGGTTTTGCTATGTCAGTTTGGGCTTGAAGACGGGTTTTGCTTCCATCAGATTGTGTATGGATTAATTTTGCTTTGAGTTTGCCTTCGAGAGGTTTTTATTTTTTTAGTTTCCTTTTATTAGTTTGTATTTGTTATTGTTTCATAGTTAATAATGTATTGTATTCTGGCGATATATTGTTTCCACATGTTCCATTTTTCTGTGTGTAGTTCAAATATAGTTTAATGGATTGATACCGACCGTATCACTTGGTTTTTATTCCATTTATTAAGTACCGGTAATCATAAAGTGATGGTGGTTTGGTTTAGCAATTAATGTCATCTTCACAAGCATGTATTATTATTATTGCAACTGATATTTATTATTATTATTGCCTCATTTATCAGCGTGTGGTAATGGTGAAGCGCGATTATCAAGCAGTTGTCGTAGTGTTCTTGTTCAAGGTTATTTAATTAGTTGCGTATCCGGGGGGGGGGGGGGGGGGGTTATTGATCAGGGTGCGGTAATGAAGGGGTTGGAGAGGAAATGATGACTGCTCCCGCGATGTCATCATTCTCATCTCTTGTTGGTGTCGGGTGGAGGGGATTGAAATTGTATTGTTGTCTAGGCATTGTTTTGGATTCTCGGGTGCTTTTATTAATCTTTAGACAATTTTGTTTATTTATTATTATTTTATTTATTTTTTTATTTATTTTTGGCTTGTATTGTTTTGGACCTTGTTTTTACATATCAGTTTTAGCTTTGTATACTAATAAATCGGTAGGCCTATAGTTAAAAGAGAGAGAGAGAGTACAAATAAGATTAATTTTCGGCCTTCCTTTGCGTCTCTCCCACTTTGTTTACTTCTAGCCGTCTCTTTCATTATGTTGTTTTGGTTGTGTGTGTTGCGGGTGCAGTGTCTGGAGGGGGGGTTACTGATGATGACCTGCCCAGATGACGCCTGTTTGTGCTGTTATTGTTGTTGGTGCTTCCATTTGCAACTGTCTTGGAATCTTGGGGGTCTGAGCGAGTGATCTTTTGCATAATGAGAATAACGGGTAGCTTTTCTCCACGACTTCACCCCGTGATCATGAAAACTGGCCTTTTGTTTATATAATTTGCATTGCCTAACCGTGCGATGATGAGCCAACACAATTTATTATTTCAAGTATTCATTGAGGTTCATAAATATATCAATAAAACTCTTATAAACTTGTACTGTAGCCTATTTATTACCGGTACAAGTACCGTACGGTACCTAAAGACTCTTATAGGCCTAAATCGCACATATTCGTTTTTTTTTTTTTTTTTTTCCGTTTTATAAAAAGTTGTATATTACCGTTACTTATACGGTACTGTATTTAGAATCAATAATATAAGTGGGTTAACTATTGCCCCCTTATTGGAAGGGATATTAACTGGCACACCATGAGAGTAGTTGTCCAGTCCAGTTTACTGAAGGGGAGTGGTACTAACGGATTGACCCCAAATATACTGACAGACCCGCTTGCTTTAGTCCAGCACTTGATTTATCCTGATTAGGCTAATCTTTGATGGTGTATTTATATATTACTATTTTACTGTATGTTGAAGCTGATTTTTAGTTTCGAATTATAGTTTTTACTCTCGGAAGAGTAAAGTACATTGAACTAACACTCGACAGATGAAGAGGCGTGTGTAGTTAGACGCGTTTGTGTGTGTATGTGTGTGTGTGTCATGTCGTGTAACTGTATTTGTTGGAGCTCAAATTCCTGCCCTCCCGAGTGTCCGGCGGAGGAAAGGGAGGAGGAGGAGGCGGCGAAGGTGGAGAAAGAGAGAGAGAGAGAGAGAGAGAGAGAGAGAGAGAGAGACGTAATCCACATCATACTAATAGTGAAATTGGGAATGTACGCGATAATTTTAATATATTGCAAAGAAATAGATAAGAAATAGATTAGGGTACCGGTAGTGACGAGGTGGGATTCATGGGTATAATAGAGTGACTCAGTATTGGTAGAGAGGAGGATAACCGAGTAGAGGGAGAACGGAGGGGGTTGGAGAGAGTGTGTGGGATTATAATGTGTAGCAGTGACTGATGCAGGTGAAGTAAAGGGTTGGGTATTGGATTAAGGATTGAAGTAACTAAGAGAGAGTATTGATGAAGGAAAAAAGTGAAAAAGATGACATGTGCAGTAAAGATAACACAAAGAGTGATGTAGAATGAGAGTAAAGGAAAGTGAAGTTTTCAAGAATAGTGTCTGAAAAGGTTTTGTGGCAGCGACGGACGGGCAGGGCCACTGACCCTCACCTGCCCTCCTCTCTTCCTCCTCCTCCTCCTCATTTCCTCCTCTGCTCTGCCCCCGGACCACTCACTAAAGCTAACCTGTTCCTCCCTTCCCTCCATCACACATTACTATCAAGCCTATATCGTTTTCTTTGCTACTAACACCTATGACTTTTAGCTACCCGGTACTGTACGTGTATTGTCGTTTCATAAATATTATTTGTTCCTTCCATATCACTTAGCTCCACTACTAACATTAACACTTATTCATTGTTTATCTACTATTCTTCTAGTTGACTTGCCACACTTCCTCTCGTGTTTTTCGTCAAATTATTGTACACCCACACATTCAACATATAACTAGAAGACTACTGTATGTGAATATAATAACTAACTTAAATTCCTTTGCATTGCAGGACCCGCCCAACATGGATCTGGAGATGTTCGAGGCACTGCTGGCCAGTATGCAGCAGGGCCTGCCGCAGGGGACCTACGACGACGTAGATGACGATGACGACGACTACGATGATGATGATGAGGATGACGATGATGACGACGAATACGAATATGGGGGCCATGAGCAAAACATTCACACCATGGCCAACCCTTACAGTGGTGGCGGTGGTGGTGGTGGTGGTGGTGGTGGTGGTGGTGGTGATGACATGGGTGGTGTAGCATTACCAACTATGCAGACAATGAGTATACTGCAAGGGCTACTCAACATCAACCCTGGTGCTCTCCAGGGTGGTGTGCAAGACATGGGAGGGGCCATTGGAGGTGGCATGGGCAGTATGGGCTCAGCAATGGATGGTGCAGCTGGCAATTTCCTCTCCAACATGCCATCATTCTTGCCAGCAGGCATGAACACTGAGATGGCTGGATCATTAGCCGGAGCTTTTGCTGGTGGCATGAATGCACTCATGGATGGATTTTCTGGTAATGGTGGAAATGGGGCTTCTATTAGTGAATACAATGATGATGACATTCTCTCTGATGAGGAAGATGAAGACGACGATGATGACGAAGATGATGAACTTGACGAGAGAAGTGGACTTGGTACGGTAGCTGTCGCAGCAGCAGGTGTAGCAGCAATGGGTGCAGTAGGTGGCATGATGGCTTCAAGTATGCTCAACAATGGCCATGGATCTGCTGTCCCCTCCCGTTTGGCACACCCAGGTCATCCTGCCTTACCCGCTTCTCTCCCGACCCATGGATCTCGTCCACCTATTGGCTTCACCCAAGGCTTCAGGCCTGCAGATCTACTGAGTCAAGGTGTCCCACATTCCCAAATGCCACCCAGTATAGCAGGGACTGCCTCCCCGATGCACCACACCTCTATGGTCCCCAGCATGAGTGGTGGAAGTGTACGGAGTGTTGACCCTCTGGCTGGTGTGTCCATGGGTCTAGCAGGTGTAGTAGCTGGTGCCGGAATTTTGGCTCCTGTTGTCAGTGGGCTGCTTGCTGCCACTGGCAAGTCAGGGAACCTCGACAAGTCTGATGCCTCCAGTGTAACCTTGTTAAATGACTCCCTAAATACTTCAACTAAAACATTACCTGCTGATCGGTCTGACACTGTTGACTGTGCAGCAGCAGCTCTTGAAAAAACTCATATTGCCTCACCTCAAAAAGGGGAAGTAAAGCCTGCTGCCACTGAGGCTAAGCCGGAGGCAGGCAAAACAGAATCCACCAAACCTATAGTTCCAAGCTCCAAAAGTGAAGATCCAGAGAAAATCGAAGAAGAAAGACCAGCAACAAAAGAAACTAGTGTAGATACTACAAAGACTCCGAGCCCGAAAGATGACCCTGAGGATGACAAGGCTAGTGTAGGAGCAGACTCTGTACCAGGCTCTGAGGAGGCTGGTGATGGCAAGTCAGACACTGAGAGCGTAAGGAAAAAGACTCCATCGCCTGTTCTGGTAGGGAAGTTAGGCAGACTTAGTCCTACTGGCAGTGAATCCACTCCTGTCCTAGAGTCGGCCAGCTGCGCATCGATCACAGATTTAGCCAGTGCCACCGAGTCCATGCGTGATTCAGACACTGACAATCACTCTGATGCCCATAATGTTACTGCCAACCTATCTGACTTGGACAATGATATACACGAGACTCAGTCCAAGGTTCATGCACAGCCCCATTACCCAGTTGGTGGAGCGTTACCTATTGTTATCGAAAAGCCCACCTTTGGCTGGCAGTCTATGGTTGGATTAGACACTGCTAAGGATGCGCTCAAGAACCTGTTCATGAGTGAAGCCTTCCCTGAAGTATACGAGGGAACCCATGGAACTTGTAAGGGTGTTCTACTCTTTGGGCCTTCAGGATCTGGGAAAACTTGTCTGGCCCGTGCTCTCGCCAAGGAAGCAAAGGACGCCATCCTGATCGGGATATCCACTGCATACCTAGCCACACAGCCGCCACTAGAAGCCCCCAAGCTGGTCCGCTACCTGTTTGACCACGCTCGCATGCACGCTCCAGCAGTCATCCTATACGACGAGGTGGACGCGCTCTGTTATGACCGCAACAGTGAGACAGCGCTCAGGGCCAAAGCTGAACTTCTGGCTCAAATCAGAGGTAGGTTTATTTAGATAAGAATATATTTTGTTGTATTTCTCTGCAGCAATATGTAACAGTCCTTGAATTAAAGTTATGCTTGAAGGTAACAGTAGTTTATTACCGTATTAGTTAGCTATAGATTCATTAGATTCATATAGATTCAAGTAGTTTCTGTGGAAACTGTTGTTTTCTTCAGTAGTAAGACTGGGTATAATAGGTGAATTGGCTAGCTTCCTACCCTCTTGACTTTCCATACAAGATGGTGGCAATTGGCACTGAACTATTTAGGATTTGTTGGTGTCACATGCCAATTCTTTACATTCATTGGCACTAATTTTCTATGAATCCTATTGTAACCTTTTGTCTCTATCTCAAGGCCTGACTACCCTGAACCCGCCCTACCCACCCCGCATCGACCCAGTGACGTTCAACGACGGCATCATGGTCCTAGGTACCACCAACCAGCCCTGGCTGCTGGAGGATGACCTTAGGAGGATCTTCACCTACAACATCCATGTCAAGCTGCCCGGAGAGAAGGCGCGGGAAGAGCTCTTCAGAATGTTCCTGTCTGCACTTCCCCATTCTGTTACTGATGACCAGTTCAAGTGCCTCGTAGCAAAGAGCGAAGGGTAAGGGCTGACTAGAACTTTTTAGCGCATATTTGTATTTATCTGTGTTATAATAAGCAAGTAAAACTTGATCTGCTTGTGTGTTTTATATTTGTACTATGTAAGTAAAATGTGTTGTTTATTGCATGCAAGTTTCCAGTAATGACTAATGTGATTCATAACGTTTCCTACAACTGTCTTCTGTAACTTGTAAGTTCAGTTTCTATTCATTTAATTGTGTATAATTATCCCTTTAGATTGCCTAATTTTAACCTTATTACCCGTTATTATGTTACTAACGTTTCTCTTTTCCTCAGGTACTCTGCTGCAGACATCAACACTGTGATCAGACAGGTGGCACATAGCCCCCCTGAACCCAGCAAATATATCCAAAATCAACCAAGAACCATCAACTTTGTAAGTACCGGTATATTGTTAATTTTTTTCTCCACAAACTCTGGTGTATCTTATATAAAAATAATAAATGGCAGATTTAAGTACATTAATTATTTTGATATTGAGAAATATATGTAAAGGATATTTTTTTTTATATTTCAGTCTATAATGATCTTGGTTGATTGAATGTGTGGGTGTGAGAGTTTGTAAATACAAAATATTATACCAGTTTAAGCTTATGGGTGTTTGAAAGAAGGTGATTGTTGATTTTTTTACTTTCTACCTCTGCTGCGTGTCTGCCTGCAGAGACAGGAACATCTCCGGAGATCTGGAACTGGGAATTCTTATGCTGGGGACCCCAAATGGGCCTATGTCTCTGGGTCTTCTGGGCAATCTAGATGCGTGTGCTTTTTTCATTTGAATTTTATTTTGTTGTTAATGTTAGAGCTCTTTCTCGAGTCTGCCACCCCCGACATATTTACGTACAGTATACAGTATACTTATATTTTCTCATGTTTTTTTTTTTCTCATTCCTCTTTATTTTGCTTCTTTCTATACAGGATGACTTGGCCACCGTGATGACTGACTACAGATGTCGATTTACGGAAGATGCGTTGGTGAAGTACCAGGGCTACATCAAGGCTGCCACTCACAGATCAGGTCAGTTCAATACCTTTGGTTCTTATAATAACATTTTAATATAATGATGACTTTTTTGGTTTTATTCCGACTATCAGTAGGCAATTTTATTCTATTTCGGAAGGATCTGTAGGAATCGGGATATATTGGGTGAGTTTATTTTGGGATCGTTTATACTCTTTTTATTTTTTTATTTATTTATTTTTTTTTTTAATTCCCTTATACTTCCTAAGTTGATTATAATTACCTAAAGCTAGTCAGAATAAAGTTAAAATGATGCTATATTATTCATCATCATCATCTGTGATGCCTTGTTTCCCCCTGGGAAATCCCCACTAAAAGATGGCCAGGCTATGACAGAAATGCCTCTAGTTTACTTTGTCAAGACATGCATCATTTGCCTGTGCCACAATGCCCCTTTCACTAGGTGGAAGTTTTATTATATTATTCCACTTTCTTCTCCCATACCATAGGTTGTCTTCCACTACTAGTTGCTCCACATGTATCTTTCTTGACATTCTGTCCTCATCTGTATCACCTCAAAGTACTGTACTTCTTTTTATCCACTCAACCACTCTACGTTCAATGCCCAAAGCATTCTCTTCCTTCCCAATGATTCTGCCCAAAGCATTCTCTTCCTTCCCAATGATTCATACACCTCCCTATTACTTGGTACATCTAGCCTAAGCACACCAGCTGGTATTCTGAGATAGTTTATCTCCACAGCTCTCAATTTGGATAGGTCTTCGTCACTTGCTGTCCATGTCTCCCTTCCATACGAGAGTGTTGGGAGCAGCACATTGTTCCTTTGACTTTTTCACTTGTTGACTAACCATTCCTCCTCCCAGAATACGATCAATTGCTCCAATTACCTTCTCCCTTGCATTTTTCTATCTTTTATATCGCTCTCCATTTTACCATATTTGCATAGTACAGTATTTCCCTACATTGACCTTTTACTTCCTCTTCTTGCATATCCCTTCGAAATCCTTGACCACTTCCACATTTTCCACCAAGAGGACTGCATCCTCCCCTATAACTCTTAACATTTATTTTTACTACTCTTCCCTTTGTACAGGGGCACAATCACTGCTTTCCTCCAGTGGTCTGGTACACTTTCCTTTTTCCATGCTAATTTACATAACCTATGCATTATGTCTACAGCTTCATCTCCCCCATATCTCAGCATTTCACCTGGGATGTTATCTATTCCAGGAACTCTGCTTATTTTAAGTCTATTAATTGCTTCTGGCTCTTGTCTCAAGTCAGCCACCCCCAGCTAGGGGGTATGTGCCTGAGTATATACATAAATACAGTAAAAGTTCTTTAATCCGACGACCGATGATTCGAATCTCCCAATAGTCCGAATTTTTCAATTTGAGGCCAAATCCGAATTCACCCGATGGTCCGAATTTCAAGAAGTCCCAAAGTCCCCTTTTTGAGGCATTAGTCCACTCAAATGACACATAATGGAGCACACACATATCATATGTTCATGAATTCAATTTAAAAGTTTACCATTATCATTGTAGCCTATTACCTACTTCAAAACATTCAGATTAATGGTCAAAGGAAGCTACTGATATAAACGTAAACACCACATCGTCTGCTAGAGAGTTTGTTTTGCTCTTGAACGCATCCTTGGAACGCTCCGATGCGCTACTGGCTTGCACCGCATTTTCTGCAAGCGCATTCAGTCTTGAGCTTGAAAACGCACCTTTGGACGTTCCGATACGCTACTATTTATAGTTCAGTGATCGGAGCGTCCCAAGGGTGCTTTCAAGACAACAAGACAAGGGTTCTTTCAATACAATATAATATAACAGAGCACGTCACAAAAGGAAAATCACAAAAGGAAAATTACAAGAACCTCTCAGGGAAGTGCCGTTGTTAAGGCATTACTTCCCGAACCACATCTGATCTGATCTTCAAGAGCAAGACAAACTCGCTAGTAGACGATGCGGACATATGGTGTTTACGTTTATATCAGCAGATTCCTTTGACCATTAATCTGAATGTTTTGAAGTAGGTAATAGGCTACAATGACAATGGTAAACTTTTGAAGTGATTTCATGAACATATGATATGTGTGTGTGTCATTTGGGTGGCCTAATGCCTCAATGTTTTCGTCAGGCCATTAATACACAGGTTCATAGGGGTAAAGTCCGATAATCCGAAAAATCCACTAATCCGAACGAGGGCCGGTCCGCTGCCCTTCGGATTAACGGAAGTTTACTGTACTTCTTCTCTACTTCTTTCGTCTACACTGTTTATTCTACCTCTCCATTTCATGGTTGATATCTTTGCCTTTCCCCTACTCATTACAGCTAAACTACTTAAGTGATCATTCCACACATCCACCACTCCGTCACCCTCCACCACTTCCCCATTCATGTCCCTAATTATACCACCTGAGACACTATCGGTCTTCCTCCCTCTGGCTTCTTTCACAGCTCTGTAGTGCTCAAAAACTCTTCACTAATCTTTTTCCCATATTTCTTATCTACCTTCCATTTAGCATCTTGTATTGTCCTCTTCACTCTTTGTTGAAAGTTCTGATTCTCTTGTTTCCTCGCATTTCTAGTTTCTCTATGCAGTATTTCTTAGAGTATCATGCAGTATCATCCATGCGCTTTCAGTCTCTTTCAGCATACCCCAGTATTTTATTGCATTACATCCTTCAGCCTTTCTTCTCACATTTATTCTCTTCTGATAGTTTTCTCTTTTTCCTCTCATATTTGCAATCCTTTATCCGCACTTTAGTTAGTGCTAAGGTTCATAATCCACTTAGTGGAAATGACACTGTGGAGTGGAAATGACACTGGAGTGGTTCAGTGGAGGTATGTCTGGGAGCCTGGAGGCAGTTTCTGCCATGGCCATCCCTTTTGGGGCGCTTCTTCTGGAAGCGGGGCGTCGGATTGATGATGATGATGATGAGTATCCTCACATTGGTCAGCTCTGTATATATGGTCTGATCTTATTGGAGGGCAAAAAAGATGCAACTACGGTTGCTTTAGTTATTAAATTATTTACAGTAAGTAGGATATGGATTTCCAATGTCCTAGGTGCATTTATAATTTAATATTAAAACTAATTGATTCTGTTTTTCTTTTGAACAGAGGAGCGGCGGGAAGGTGACAAAGGTGAGGAGAGAGGGAAGCCCAAGGGCTTCAAGAAGTTCGGCCAGAGGATCGCAAACTCCATTGCTGCCGCGCTCGTTGCTGTGATAGATTAAACTGTGTTTAGATTATAGTGAAAAGACAGATCCTGGCGGGTGTGCGGGATGAGGCTGTCACAGAGTTGTCAGCTCGGGGCGTGACCACTGTACGTCGCAGGATGTTGTAATTAGCTCTGTACAGTCTGTCTGTGATGATCCATTTTTTAAAGTAATAATAAATGACGTGTACTGGTGACACCCCAAGCTGAGCCGAGGCAGAGTAGTAAAGGGCGGTCTCCTCCGTCTGGACAGATTGTGGCAGCCCAGCCCTCGCCAGGGTCGGAAGAATTTAGTCACTCGAGTCATTTTTTCCTGATCCCCACCACCACCACAACCACCACCACCATCTCCAAGCAAACGTCCCGCCCGCCTGTCTGCCTGTTTCTACTTGCCTGCCTGCCTGCTCCCCATCCCCTGCAGCCTCTACAAGAACCCCTGGTCCTGGTTTACCCCCGGCAGCTCACCAAGTTCTCGTTTTTGTGCAGTGATGTCAAGTGTCGTCGATTGAGTATCTGTGTTGCAACAGTGAAGTGTGCTTTTACAGTGATATCAAATTTTGTCAACCCGAGTATTTGTGTTGCAACAGTTGAGTGTGGCTCTAATGAACATATGGTAGTGCTTACATGCGAACTTCTGTACTGTATTGCCGAGTGTGTCTTACAAATTTGTGTACTACTGTCATGCGGACTTGTATATTACCGAGTACTGACTTGTAGTGCTGAGTGCTTATGTGCGATTTGTGAATGGTACCGACGACTACCACTGAGGACTGCATCATACCTTGTGACTGCTGGATATGCAATCGCTCGAGGGGACCCAATCTAATCTGACAGCATTATGAAGTGAAGGTGTGGGAATTTTTGAGATGCCTGGTCTTTGTTGTACAAATCTTCTTCGATAGATAATCATCCATTTCGCCTAAGTCACGTGATCTCAAAAGTGCGTATGCGATAACTTTCCATTTTATTATTATTAATATTATGTAGATGAAATGTGGTTTAGTGATTTAAAGTGATAAATATACAGTTAGTATCTTTATTACTATTGTAATTATTATTGTTATCATGCAGTTGGCTTGGAAACCTTTAATAACTAAAAAAGACAAGAAAATTTTACCCCTCCCCCCCTGAAGTGACTAAAAGGTGAGGCATCAACAAGTCTTCATTGCCACTGCTGTTGGCCAAATATATATACTCTGTTCAAATTAATTTGACTGTAAATCTTCAACTCCTAGTATGATTATGAATGAAGGCGATTGGTTGGCAGTGGTGTGTACAGTAGAGTGACCCTTGAAGCTGAATATTAATAAAAGTTTTATTATGTACAAAAGATTAAAATAAATTGGACCAATCAGGAGTAACTGTAAGGAGAAGGATGGAATAAGCAGCCAAGTGAATTTGATTGGAGTATAGTTGTCACCTCGGTAGTGGAGGGTGCGAGTGTGACCGACCACGTGTTGGCCGGGCTCTTGGCATAGTCACCTTGGCATTGTTTACATTCTCTTTAAAGTGCCTGGGGCTCATATCAACTCTTTTTGTCTCGGTGCTAAAGTTAATTTGATGTATTGCGGTGTTTTTCTATTATCCTCTTTATACATGCCTCGGAAAAATTCGAGTTTAGCTTTACCAGTTTTTAATATCATCTTGCCTAATACTGGAGGCCATTTTTATAAGTAATTCGTAAGGTACTCAAGGATCTCACCGAAGGGATTTGAGCCCCATAGCTATCAGAGCTGCAGCAAAGACGAACATTTAGCTATAATAGTCTGTGACACCGCCAGTTCCCTCAGAGCCACACGTCTGGTCCTACCACCACTTTGTTACTTTCCGTATTGTTTTATTGTGATTATCATTTTGTAATTATTATTATTTTATTTCTTTTCTCTTTTTCTCTTTATGGAAGTGGCGCTGGTGCCGGGAGGGCCAATACCCCAACACTAAAGGTCGCCCCCTCCCCGTGCTCCTACACTCAGTTTTCCTTAACCTGGAGAGAATTGTCATGTACCCATCTTGATTGCTTGAGCTGGAACAATAATATTTTGGTATTGCCATTCATAAAAGTATTCTATGATGCAGATATGTAGTAGCTTGTTATTCTGACATAAGGTGTTAGGAAATCAGCTGCTAAATGATGAAATTTCTCATTGGGTTAAGAAAGCTGGAGTATAGTTGTATAGCTGAGTATAACATTGCAGTGAGTGACTGCAGTGATCAAGGTGCAGGGCGGTGCTTATCCAAGGCTAGGGTGGTGGAATTCTGCTTTCTGCTTTTTAAACTTTTGGGTCATGTATTTTCTTAATTATTTTGGTGGGTTACGGTAAGATAATCAGTGATGTAATATATAAAGTATATTATATATACATATATATTTTTAAATATATTTTTGGCTTGAATGTTATGGGATCCTATGGACTTTATGAGTGATCAAGTCCTTATGGAATTCCTTCACTTGTGGCCCCGGGGTGAGCACCCAACCTGCTTTGTATACTAAATTCAGCTGCCCCTGTTTCGCTTATTTAGAAATATGGATGGCGAGCATTTCTCCTTCTGTCCCTCTCATCCCTCTCCTTCCCCTCTCCCTGTGGACACTCTGTCACTCATCCAGCATCCCTTAGACACGACACTGCCTCACTATTACTATTGCGAGTATAGTGTGCATGTGGCGGAGGGTGCTGGAATGTTGTCTGGTGTGGGCCCCCTTCCCTCCCCCACCCCCTGCTTCCCTACATATCATAGCACGCCAACTTAAGTGCACCGCCCATTTTGAAATGTGAAAAGTTTACTTGTAATTTCAAATATTGCATTTATAGAGCCTCTGTTTTTAGCCTGTAGCATTGTTCGTGCTTAGCTGTTAAGGATGTATAAAGCCTGGAGACTGTGTGACAGTCCTGGTGTGTGAGAGGAACTATGGTGTCGCCACAGATCTTTCTGTGCTGTGCGGGAGGCCAGTTTCCCCAGCCTCCCCGCGGCCACCCAGCGATCCCCCGTAGTTGTAAATGACTACCCCGTCCTGCCCCACCCGCTCACCCACCCCCTCATTTCTTGTTGGTTATAATGTATATGGGTGAGGCTTCTCCCCCGCATCCTGCTGCTGCCGCTGCCGCTGCTTCTGTGGAGTCTTATTGGCCCCAACTTGAGGGCTGACTGTCGTGGTGTTAATGTAGTTCATACAAGATTATATTTGATCTGAGATTTCCCTTTTTAATAAAACATGACGCGCACAAACTCCTCCCCCTGCCCTCCCCTTTGTTTTCTTCATTCATGTAGTAGTTCCCCTAGGCCCTCACCCCTCCCCCCTTACATCCTCCCACATCCAGCCACATCTGGGTGGTGTCAGTGCAATAAGCGCTCTGTTTTTATTATTTTGGAAGACGCCTGATGCTTGCAGCTTTTGCGGTGGTCACTTTTTTTTTATCCCCATCCAACTCCAACACCACCACCTCCAACATCCCCGTCTCTCCGTCCCTCCATCTACAGTTGTAAGATCTTGAGTAAGGTAAGAATTGAAGATGAGGCCTTGTTGAGGGCAGGTCTGGGTGTGAGGAGTCTTGTTACAGATTGATGGTTACCTAGTGAGTCTTGATAAACGCCTAATGAAGACATAGTAGATACTGAGAGTGCTTGTTTGATGTCTACAGAGAGGTTGTTGAATACCTACTGAGTGTCTTGCAAGCAGTGTGTCAGTTGGATTTTACTGAGTGCCTCTTTGTCACCTAGTGAATATTTGCTGGTACCTAATATGTGCTTGTTGGGTATGGACTGATTGACTGGTGGGTAGGATGTCTGCCCTTGTAACACTAATTGGTAACTGCTCCCACCCTACCATGAAGAGGAACCCTGTGGAATATAGCCAGCCCCTCCTGAGGCTTACCCTGCCAATGGGACTGACTAGGAATGATATTTGTCGTGTGTGAAGGTTGCTGTGCCACTGTCTGAGGAACGAGTGTGATCTAGCTAGCCAGTCAAATAATTTATTACTGTTCTATTCGTTCATTACTACCAATTCATTCACTTAAACCATATATTTTGGACAATGCAAACTACTGTATATTTCTAATTCAAATACAAATTTTATGGGAATTATTAACACTAATAAAATCAAGTAAAATAATTGAAATACACAGGCAATAAACTAATTACAGCGCATACCTCCGCCAATGCTGGCTGGTTCAGTACCATTAATATATCATAGGCCTAAATTTTCCTGGGTTATAGGATATGATCTGCATCGGCTGGTAAATTAAATACCGGTACCTTACTTGGCAATCCTATCCAGAGTGAGGTTTGGCATCCTCTACCCAACCTTAGCCATTTCTTTGTCTCTTTTACTGGCCTACTTTTCCTTCTGGGGGCAGGAAACTAGGAATCCTCCTCCCCTTGTAAAATTCTCCTCAACGAGACAGAGAAAGGGGCGAGGGAACGCGAAAGTGGTCCTGGACCCTAAGAATTGGAACTTTAAAGGTTTCTGTTTGTGCTCTGTCTCGAGTCGGCCGCCCCCCAGCAATGGGGTATGTGCCTGAGTATATACATACATACATAGCTGGCGATTATCCTATCTGCCCACCAAATTTCGTGAAAATCTTGGGATTGCCTCCTAAATTGAATTACTACTTCCTAGAGACATATATTTGCCCACCAAATTTCGCGAAAATCGGTCATAATTTTGAGAGATACACAGACTAAAATGGAGGTGAAAATATAACCTCTGTTCAAATTCGTTGGTGGAGGTAAATATTCGTTTTCAGAATTTCCGAGCTCATATTGCATTTCAATTATTATTACTAATGCGGATACAAATATAAATAATAAATATCCATGGTGATATTTTAATAAATAATAATACTTTAATGAGATAAACATATCAAATAAGAATATGTTAGTGATGAAGCCCGTCGCGTGTGTGTGTGGGTGTCGGCGCAGGTGTGAGTGTAAGGTAGACAGTCGTCAAGGGTTAATCCACCGCGCCGACCTCCCCCACCGACCGACCGACCGACCGACCTGAAGGGCATATCCGGCAGCTGACGTGCGGCGGGGGCTCCCTCGGGGTAGCCCTGGGGCCCTTCCTTCCCCCCACCCCCTCTTCTGTAGGGGTCCCGGGGTCAAACAGCGATGGGAAGCCAACAATACAAGCGTGATAGTAAAGTATACATGTTTTTTTTTTTCTAAAATCGGCGTTTTTAAGCAAGATCATATTCATATTACAATTGATCAATCCAATATATTCGTTTACTTGACATTTCGGTATTTCTATTCTACTTCCCAGATGTCACGAGTAAATAATTACTTTATAAATCATGCGTCTGAGGGCCGAGAAACCGTAAATGTATATGCAAACGAGTTATTAAGAGTAAAATACGGACGAGGATAAGTGGCGTCAGACGGCTAACGCGAGGATAAGTTGGACAGTACCCCATCCCAATTATTTTCGCTTAAGTCCACAAACTTTCGTTCACCTATTTATGTTCGTCTTGGTTTTCAATAATCACAAACGTTTCAAGATATGAAGTTTGTGTGTTAATTTTGGATGGGAAAGTGTCCTACTTTCTTTCTGCTATCCTACTTACCTTTCCTTCTGCATCTACCTATCCACTCCTTGACCAGCCACTTAGTGTCGTATCCACTCATCCATTTCCCTAACCCTCCACCCTTATAATCCCAAGCTCAATCCACATTTCCACTTACTACTCGACTTCTTCACCATCCGCCCACTCCATCCACCCCTCACCCACCTACCTACCCACCCACTGTAGGGCAGGTGGGCAAACTCGAGCCCACTAACTACTTTATGTCATCCTCGTACACCTGCGGGAATTATCGGGTTCGTCCCTCTACACAGACCAGCTGCGCCTGTTTACCCTTCCTCTCCCATCCTCTTCTTCCCTCCTCTCTTTCTCTCCCATCTATTCCTGTCCATTCTTTGTTGTCCTTCTCTTGCTGCTATCCAATTTTATTGCGTTTTCTTTAGTTCATTTACCTTTCATTGTTTGTAATATTTGTTCTATATTATTAGTCTTTGTAATTATTATTTCTAAACTTTCGACTTTGCCACTCTACTATCTTTTCATCTCTTACCTCCAAGTTTTATGTTTTTTGTCTTGCCCTTCTAAACTCGCCCTTCCTCACACCTGGCTTCATCGAACGAACGGATAACACTTAAAAACGACAGCTGAGGATACGAGCATGTCCAGATGTTATTTACGAAATGAACACCTTTATAAAAGCTTGACTGGCTAGAGTGATAACAGCCGATATGAACGCTGGCAATTGTTTGTTTGTGAAGCCGCTAACTACTTAATCACCCAGTGCTCTCCCCTCCAAAATACTCCAACAATAGTGCGTCTCTCTTGTTATCTAGGTTTATGTTGGTGTACATAGCTACTACCCCTCCTTTCACGTGTGTGTGTGTGTGTGTATGACTGTGTGCGTGTATGTCAGGTGATTTGTTACCCAGTCTGGCACAACAAGCCTCGTACACATTACCCTTCAGTTTCCCTTCCCTTCATCCTATCCCATCGCCCTTCACATTGACACCATATACAGTACTATTATATATATTTGTTAAATCTTTTACCACCCTAGACCCGGTCATGATAACCCTTGCAGAATTTACCCTTCCCTTTGCTTCTTCCCATGTACGACAATTTAAAAAAAAAAAAAAAAAAAAAAAAATCATAATTATTTTGCAAGAAACAACGTAATTCACACTACCCGACATTTGTGTTTTCTCATTTAAACACGTCTTCATATACACTTCATTTTTACCCCACCCCCTCCCTATTTTTAACAAATTAGCCTCGATAAGAGGCAAATTAACATTAGCTATCCCTATCTTTTCCCCTTTCTAACACCCCTCTCCTCCCTAAAGGCAAAACGTGCGTGCGAGTGTTAGTGAGTGTCGCTACCTTCTCATGTGCTTTACCGAGGCAGGGACACAAGATGCAATAATACTGATGCCGCTTCAGTGAAAATATTATTATAATTATTATGGTTATATTAACCATAATTTGTTCTCATTGCCGCTTCTCCCCCCCCCCCCCCTCCCCCCCAACCCCTGTAACCCGTATCCAAGTGTTTTGTTTTCCCTCTCCGTTCTGGTGTTTGTTGCCCATTATCATTATCTTGTATATGTGTGTATTTTTTTTTATGAATATCTGTCAACCCACAGCTCTTGTACCATTGTTCCTAGAGGCAGCCGTGTGTGTGGTGTTTTGTCATACATGTATTTTGTAACACGTCTTCCATCATTGTTGTTGTTATTGTTTGTGAAGAATATACACGCCTCCTGTCTTCCACTTGTCCAGGCATATCCAGCCTCGTTCTCATGCAGGGAATACATGTTATAGGAAATGATTCAATTTGTATGTTGTATTTGTGATTCTCCTGCTGTTAGCAACTTAGCTCTGATTAAATTATATTTTGATATGGCTTGGAAAGTATGCTACAATATATCTTTCTTTGTGTAATGGTGTTTCAAATGCAACCTCTTATTTAAATTTGTACTATAATTTGACAGTGATAAGGCAAGGAAAGCGTGTTACACTACTACCAACCTGTACTAAATATTCAGCCACTTTGCTAATGCTTTGCTCCGCCTGTTACCGATGCCTGAATACATGTTTTCATATAGCGTACAGTCGCGGTCATGAATACCTCAACACTCCATTATGACGAGACATTGACCATGGACTATTGAAACCCCAGTGATTCGACCCATGTGGCTCTTCATCAGTTTGTCTCAATGCTGCGGCACTGTATCCTAATTGTTCCTGAAAATAGTGTTGCAGATATTCTTGACCCTGACTGTACTGCGGCTCTGTGTTAACCCTCTCCGACATATGACGCGATTTTGAGCCTATTAGGGATACTTTAAAGCCTTTGTTACCATCAGGGGTATTTAGAAACCTTTAGTTTAGTTACTTCAACCTCTGCAGTTGTCTTTGAGTTAGCTGTGGGCAGAAAACTAATTTTGGAGAGTTAATTATAAGAGTGAGATAACTATTTCTTATTGCTAATCTGGCAACCTCTGCGTCATATGTGCGTGAAAGGGTTAAATGGTTGCTTCGTCAACTGTCGTATTCCGCCGGCCTGTGATGGGAACTCATTTTCATTAATTTTTTTTTCTCATACTGTTATACATGCTGCTTGGGTTATGTTGGAAGAGTCCTATAGGAAGAAAAGATTATCAAGAATATTTTTTATCATTCCCAGATGAAACTGCAAGCAAGGGTTTTTAAAAATGTTAAGTGTCCTTAAACATGTAAAAGTTTAATCCGCTTTACCTTACCAGTGTGATATAAACAAAAGGTGTTCAGTTAAGCCTTCAAGAATTATCATTATTTTATGTTTTATATTGTGTAAATTTTCCTTGATATTTAAGGATATAAAATTAGTGAGAGGAGGAAGTAAGATATGAAATTCTTGTCTGGCCCAACAGGACTCCTTCATGGTATCAGAAACTCTTCAAATCAACTGTAGGATCAGCTGGTCTAATAAACGTTATTTTATTATTGCCATAATATGATATATCATTGACCTTTCACTTTTTTAATATTATATATATATATATATATATATATATATATATATATATATATATATATATATATATATATGTGTGTGTGTGTGTTTGCCAAGATTCAGGATATGATTATATTAATAATTGTAAGCTTAAATTGTTCTATAACAAACATTATAAATCTTAACTGTTAGAGATTTGGAATGTTATTTATAGCACATTTTATGCTTATAATAGTTTTCTTAACCCAATCATGACGTTTGGCACACCTATTATGGGACACCCTGTATGTATGTATGTATATATACTGTATATATGGAACTGGAGACTTTATACAAATAACTTCACCATCATGTCTGTGTGTGTGTGTTGTGGGAAAGGAGAGATGCGGATGGTTGGATGGATATAGATGAGTAGATAGATCATTAGATAGAAAGACTGCCAGTATTCATATATATTTATTTAGTTTTACATAATTATATAGTGCAGTAACATGTTATCTTCATCTTCCCTCTTATATCTGGTTTCAGGTTAAGAGTAAATCAAGTACACTTTATTGTTTAACATTTGGTATATGATCCCCATACTAAGACATTACAAAATATATAAATAAATAAATACACAAAAAAAAATCCCGCCTCGATAATTCTCTCCTGGATTCCGTAAATCTGTGATATTAAAAATATAATGATTAATTGGGGAGAGAGATTACACCGAGAGAGTCACTGTGATGGAGAGGGGTGAGAGAGAGATCCAGTACATATTTACAACTATCTATTGCTGGACGCCTTACTCCTTTTTACGAGGGTGGCCATACACAAAATGCCCCCAAGCAGACCTAACCTCTGTGAGAAGGACAACCTGTGCCAGTTTACTACTGAAGGACTTACAGTATTGATCACTCAACTTGGGTCCGTCTGACTCCAAGGCCTTCTATGTATATTTTTAGCACTATTTGTCTACACCATTAGGGGAGCAGTACGGATTTGTATAAGGTTTACTCCCCTATATAGGTTGCCGACAAAGGCTGATGAGTCCCATCCACTCAGATTTGTATAAGGTTATCTCCCCTGAATGGGTTGCCGACCAAGGCTATCAAGTCTCATCCTCCCGTCCAAAATATAGATTAAATAATAAGAGGATAGATGGGGATAAGGGTAAGCAAGGAGAGGTATGGATACAGGATAAGGATGGGTGAGGTAAGAATGTGGGACAAGTGAGGAGATTATATATAACCCATGGGTGTTTTTGGACCCAAGGCTACAGTCCAATAATGTTTTTGGACCGAAGGCTATAGTCCAGAGGTGATTTTGGACCCAAAGAGGTAGTCCAGGGGTGTTTTTGGACCCAAAGAGGTAGTCCAGGGGTGTTTTTGGACCCAAAGAGGTAGTCCAGGGGTGTTTTTGGACCGAAGGCTATAGTCCAGGGGTGTTTTTGGAGCCAAGGATATAGTCCAGGGGTGTTTTTGGACCCAAGCCTATACTCGAGGAGTGTTTTTGGACCCAAGGCTATAGTCTAGGGGTGTTTTTGGACCCAAAGAGGTAGTCCAGGGGTGTTTTTGGACCCAAAGAAGTAGTCCAGGAGTTGTTTTTTAGACCCAAGGTTATAGTCCAGGGGATGTTATTTTTTTAACTCAAGTCCAGGAGTATTTTTGGACCAAAGGCTATGGTCCAGGAGTATTTTTGGACCAAAGGCTATAGCCCAGGGGTATTTTTGGAGCCAAGGCTGTTGTCCAGGGGTGTTTTTAGGCCCAAGGCTGTAGTCCAGGATTATTTTTTGGACCCAAAGATGTAGTCCAGGGGTGTTTTTGGACCCAAGACTGTACTCCAGGGGTGTTTTAGGACCCAAAGCTGTAGTCCAGGGGTGCTTTTGGAGCCATGGGTGTTTTTTGACGAAAGGCGGGTATTTTTGGACACATGAGCCTTTTTTTAATATAATTCATGGGTGTTTTTTAATAAAAGGCTAAAGTCCATGGGTGTTTTCGTATCAATGGCTGTAGTCCATGAGTTTTTGCAAAGTTTTTGGACCAAAAACTATAGTCCATGGGTGTCTTTGGTTTAAAGACTATATTCCATGGGTGTTTTTGGACCAAAGCCTATAACCCATGGGTGTTTTGAGGTGTTTTGGATGAAAAGCTATAGTCAATGGCTGTTTTGAGGTGTTTTTGTATCAAAGTCCATTGGTGTTTTGGGACCAAAGACTATATTCCATGGGTGTTTTTGGACCAAAGCCTATAACCCATGGGTGTTTTGAGGTGTTTTGGATGAAAAGCTATAGTCAATGGCTGTTTTGAGGTGTTTTTGTATCAAAGTCCATTGGTGTTTTGGGACCAAAGGCTCTAGTCAATGGCTGTTTTGAGGTGTTTTTTCCCTCAAACTTTTCCCTCAAAAATTTTCCCTTAAATTCTTCCATCAATTTTTTCCTTCAATGTTTTCCCTCAGTTTTGTCCTCAATATCTTTCCTTCAATATTTTCCCTCAATTTATTCACTCAAATCTTTCCCTCAATTTTTGTTTCACTAATTTTTTCCCTCAATTTGTTCCCTCATGTTTTCCTTTAAATGTTTTCATAATTTTTTCCTTCAATTTTTTCACTCAATTTTTTCCATCAATGTTTTTCACTCAATATTTTCCCTCAATGTTTTCCTTCAACTTTTTCTCGCAATTTTTCCCTCAATGTTTTCACCGAATTTTTTCTCTCAAACTTTTCCCTCAATTTTTTCATTTAATGTTTTCACTCAATTTTTTCCCTGAAATTTGTCCTCAATCTCTTTCCTTTAATTGTTTCCATCAATTTATTCACTCAATTTTTTCCATCAAATTTTTCCTTCAAAATTTTCCCTCATTTTTTCCCCTCAATTATTGTTCACTCATGTTTTAACTCAATTTGTTCCCTCAAATGCTTTCCTCTTGTTTTTCCTTCAATTTTGTTCCCTCAATTTTTCCCTCAAATTTGTCCTTCAACATTTACTCGCAATTTTTCCCTCAAAATTTTCACTCAATTATTTTCCTCATTTTATTCACTCCATTTTTTCACTCAATTTTTCCCCTCCATTTTTTTCCCTTAATCTTTTCCCTCACATTTTTCCATCAATGTTTTCCCTCAATTTGTTATCACATTTTACCTCAATTTTTTCCTTCAATTTTGTCCCTCAATTTGTTCCCTAATTTTTTCCCTAAATTTTTCCCTAAAATTTGTTCTTCAATTCAATGTTTTCCCTTATTTTTTTATCTCAATTTTTTCCCTCATTTTTTCCATCAATTTTTTCCCTCATTTTTTCCCTCAAATGTTTTCCTGTTTTTTTCTTCAATTTTTTCCTTCCAGTTTTCCCTCAATGTTTTCCCACACTTCTTACCCTCAATTTTTTACCTCAAAAAATTTCCTAAATTTTTCCCCACAATTATTTCCATCAATTTTTCTCTCAATTTATTCCATTAATTTTTTCACTCATTTGTTTCCCTCAATATTTGCCTCATTTTTTCCCTCAAATTTTCCCTCAAACTTTTCTCAATTTTTTCCTCAATTGTTTTTCTTAAATTTTTCCGTTTTTGCTCATTTTTCCTTTCAATTTTTCCCCTCAATTTGTTCCCTCATGTTTTCCCTCAAATGTTTTAATTTTTCCTAAAAAAAATTAACTATTTTTTCCTCCCAATTTTTCCCTCAATTTTTTCCTTCAATTTATTCACTCAATTTTTCCCTCAATGTTTCACTAATTTTTCCCTTCAATTGTTTACATTTTACCTCAATTTTTCCATAAATTTTTTACCATTACATTTTACCTCAATTTTTTCCTTCAATTTTGTCCCTCAATTTGTTCCCTCAATTATTTCCCTCAATTTTTCCCCTCATTTTTTCCTTCAATTTTTTCCCTCAATTTTTCCCTAATTTTCCCCCTCAACTTGTTTCCCTCAATTTTCCCTAATATTTTTCAAATTTTTTTCCCTAAAATTTGTTCTCAATTATTTCCTTCAATGTTTTCCCTTATTTTTATCTCAATGTTTTCCCTAAAAAAAATCCTCCTTTGGTTCCCTCAGTTTTTTCCCTAATTTTTTTCCCTCAATTTTCCCCTATTTTTTTTCCTCGAATGTTTTAATAACAAAAAATCTTAAATTTTTTCCTTCCAGTTTTCCCTCAATGTTTTCTCGCAATTTTTCCCCTCAATTTTTCCTCCTTAATTTTTTACCTCAAAAAATTTCCTAAATTTTTTCCAACAATTATTTTCCTCATTTTTTCACTCAATTGTTTCACTCCATTTTTCCCCCATTTTTTTCCCTTAATCTTGTCCATCAATGTTTTCCCTCAATTTTTTACCACATTTTCCTAAATTTTTTCTTTCAATTTTGTCACTCAATTTTGTCCCTCAATTTGTTCCCTCATTTTTTTCCCTCAATTATTTCACTCAATTTTTCCATAAAATGTGTTCTTCAATTCAATGTTTTCCCTTATTTTTTTTATCTCCATTTTTCCCTCATTTTTTTCCATCAATGTTTTACCACAATTTTTCCCCTCAATTTTTTACTTCAAAAAAATTCAAAAATTTTTCCCACAATTATTTCAATCAATTTGTTCTCTCAATTTATTCCCTTAATTTTTTCACTCATTTGTTTCCCTCAATTTTTTCCTCATTTTTTTCCCTCAAACTTTTCTCAATTTGTTCCTGTTGTTTTTCTTAAATTTTTCCGTTTTCGCTCATTTTTCCTTTTAATTTTTTCCCTCTATTTGTTCCCTCATGTTTTCCCTCAAATGTTTTCCTAATTTTTCCTAAAAAAAAATTCACTCAATTTTTTCTCCTTAATTTTTTACCTCAAAAAAGTTCCTCAATTTTTTCCCACAATTATTTTCCTCAATTTTTTCTCAATTTATTCCTGTAGCCCCTTCAGACTCATATGACACAGAGGTTAGCAATAAGAAATAGAGTTCTCTCACTCTTATAAATTGAGGGAAAAAATTGAAGGAAAAAAATAAGGACAAAAATTGAGGGAAACATTGAGGGAGAAAATTGAGGAAAAAAATTGAAGGATAAAATTGAGGGAACAAATTGTGTGAACAAATTGAGGAAAAAAATTGAAGGAAGACATCTGAGGGAAAAATTGAGAGAAAAAAATTGAGGACAAAAATTGAGGGAAATATTGATGGGAAAAATTGAGGGAAAAATTTGAGGAAAAAATTTTGAAGGAAAAAATTGAGGGAAAAATTAAGAGAAAAATTTGAGGGAACAAATTGAGGGGAAAATTGAGGGAAATTTTGAGGGAAAAATTGTGGGAAAAAATTGAGGGAAACATTGAGAGAAAAAATTGAGGGAAAAAAATGAGGGAAAAAATTGAGTGAACAAATTGTTGGAAAAATTGAGGGCAAAAATTTGAGAGAAAAAATTGTGGGAAAAAATTGAGGGAAATAATTGAGGGAACAAATTGTGAGAAAAAATCGAGGGAAAAAATTGAGGAAACAAATTGAAGGAAAAAATTGAGGAAACATTGAGGAAAATAATTAAGGGAAACAAATTGAGTGAAAACATCGAGGGAAAATTTTGAGGAACAAAATTGAGGGAATAAATTGAGGGAAAAATTGAGACAAAATTGAGGAAAAAAATTGAGGGAAAAAATTGAGGGCAAAACATTGAGGGGAAAAATTGAGGGACAAAATTGAGGGAAAAAATTGAGGGAAAAAATTGAGGGAACATTTTTAGGGTAAAAAATGAGGGAAAAAAATTGAGGGAAAAAATTGAGGGAAAAACGAGGAAAAAATGAGGGAAAATATTGATGTAAAAATTAAGGGAAAAATTGAAGGAAAAATTGAGGGAAACAATTGAGGGAAAGAATTGAGGACAAATTTGAGGGAAAAAATTGAGGGGAACAAATGAGGGAAAATATTGATGGACAAATTAAGGGAAAAATTTTAGGGAAAACATTAGGGAAAAACTGAAGGAAAAAAATTGATGGAAAAATTGAGAGAAAAAATTGAGGGAAAAAAATAGGACAAAAATTGAGGGAAAAACGGAAAAAATTGAAGGAAAAATATTGAGGGAAAAATTGAGAAAAAAATTGAGGGAAAAAATTGAGGGGAAAAATTGTGTGAACAAATTGAGGAAAAAAATTGAAGGAAGACATTGAGGGAAAAATTGAGAGAAAAAAATTGAGGACAAAAATTGAGGGAAATATTGAGGAGAAAAAACTGAGGGGAAAAATTGAGGAAATTTGTTTGAGGAAAAATTGAGGGAAAAATTGAGAGAAAAATTTGAGGGAACAAATTGAGGGAAAAAATTGAGGGAAAATTTTGAGGGACAAATTGAGGGAGCAATTGAGAGAAAAAATTGTGGGAAAAAATTGAGGGAAACAAATTGAGTGAACAAATTGTGGGAAAAATTGAGGGCAAAAAATTGAGAGAAAAAATTGTGGGAAAAAATTGAGGGAAATAATTGAGGGAAACAATTGTGGGGAAAAATTGAGGAAACAAATTGAAGGAAAAAATTTAGGAAAAATTGAGGGAAATAATTAAGGGAAACAAATTGAGTGAAAATATTGATGTAAAAATTAAGGGAAAAATTTGAGGGAAAACATTAGGGAAAAATTGAAGGAAAAATTGAGGGAAACAATTGAGGGAATACAATTGAGGGAAAGAATTGAGGAAAAATTTGAGGGAAAAAATGACAAAAATTGAGGGAAAAAATTGAGGGGAAAAATTGTGTGAACAAATTGAGGAAAAAATTGAAGGAAGACATTGAGGGAAAAATTGAGAGAACAAAATTGAGGACAAAAATTGAGGGGAAAAAATTGAGGGAAAAAATTGAGGAAAACATTTTAAGGAAAAAATTGAGGGAAAAATTGAGAGAAAAATTTGAGGGAACAAATTGAGGGGAAAATTGAGGGAACAAAATTGAGGGAAAAATTGTGGTTAACAATTGAGGGAAAAAATTGAGTGAACAAATTGTGGGAAAAATTGAGGGCAAAAAATTGAGAGAAAAAATTGTGGGAAAAAATTGAGGGAAACAATTGAAGGAAAAAATTGAGGAATAATTTGAGGGAAAAAATGAGGACGAAAATTGAGTGAAAATTGAGGGGAAAAAATTGAGAACAAATTGAGGGGAAAATTTGAGGGAAAAAATTGAAGGAAAAAATTGAGGGAAAAATTGAAGGAAAAAAATTAGCGAAAGAATTTATGAAAACAAAATGAGGGAAAACATTGAGGGAAACAATTACGGGGAAAAAATTGAGGGACAAATCAAGGACAAAATTGTGGGAAATTTGTTTTTGGAAAACATTGAGGGATAAAAATTGAGGGAACAAATTGATGGAAACTGAGTGAAAAAGTTGAGGGAAAACATTGAGGGAAATAATTGATGGAAAAATTATGGACAAAATTGAGAGAATATAGCCTTTGGGCTAAAAGCACCAAAATATCCATGGACTAGAGCATTTGGTCCAAAAATAGCCCAAAACACTCATGGACTATAGAGATTAGTTGAATAACACCCTAAAACACCCCAAAATACCATAGCATTTGGTCTAAACACACACCCAAAACCACCCATGGACTATACAGTATATAGCCTGGTGTCCAAAAATACCTAAAAAAAACATGGACTATAACCTTTGGTCAAAAAACACCCATGGATTATAGTTGTTGGTACAAAAACACCTCAAAACACCCATGGATTATAGCCTTTAGTCCAAAAATACCCCAACACACCTATGGACTATAACCTTTGTTACAGGAAACACTCCTAAATAACCAAGGACTACAGGCTTTGGTCCAAAAACACCCATGGACTATATAGCCTTTGGTACAAAAAATCTCCATAACACCAATGAACCAAGTCTTTGGTTGAAAAACACCCCCAAAACACCCATAGCCTTTTGTCCAAAAACACCCATTTACTGTGTAGCCTTTGGCACAAAAACTTCCCAAAACACCCATAGACTATAGCTATTACATCTTAGATTCAATCATTATTATTATAAATCATTATATTCCACTAATATAATTTTAAGATGATTTACTTGCAATGAATGATACTTATGCAGGTGACTGTACATCCTTTGGGAATATTCATTGTAACTCCCTGGTTCCTTTTGTCATGTCAGTCTTGCTTCTCACCCATTTAAAGCTTACCTCGCATTTATGAGCCTTTTCATTTTTAGAAGTCCTTCCTTTTTTTTTTTTTTTTTAATATTAGTTTAACCAGACCACTGAGCTCTACAAAAGAACTCTCACAGGGCTGGCCCGAAGGATTCGAGCAAGATATAAAACTAAACGAGTCAAGATAGAGAGGGAAGGGCAGTAGGGGAACAAATCGAGGAAGGTGAAGACACGCAGACATTTCTCGCCATTTCACCAGTTCAGCCGGACCAAATGAGCTCCACATCAGAGCTCTTATAGGGCAGGGCCGAAGGATGAGGCAAGAACTGCTACACCGCAACACCAACCAAGAAGTGATCAGGGCGAAGAATGAAAGATCAGGTCGAAGGTAGAAAAAATCACATCGAGAAGCAAAAAATGCATTACCGAAGGGAATCAAGTCAGTCCGGCCACATCAGCAACCGAAGAGACAAATCAGGTCAGGAGTCCGCTACCTATCCAGGCCAGGGAGACATGAGATATAGGCCGCCCGAGGACAGCCGAATGGGACAGAATAAGAATAGAAGGGGAAAAACATAGAATGAGGAATGAGGAATGAAAAACTACTCAAAATTAGTCTAGCTGAGGACGAAAGCTCGAGGGGAGATAGGAAGGGAAATTACCACAACCATCCCCCATCAAGCCCCAGTCGCAGGCCCCGAAGCCCCCCAACCGCGGCAAGGAGAGTAGTATAAGGGGGGAGAAGTACTTCTGGCTCGCTATCGCTTACCAGGAAGAAATCGACACCTGGATGGGGATAAACGTCTTACAACAGTAGGCGGAATGGGGCCGAATGGATACAAGCCAGAGAAAGAGAGAAAAGGAGAAAAAAAGCAGGTCACCCCCCTTAAAAGCAACTTCTCGATACCAATACTAAAATTAGCCACATAGAATGGCCCTTCACTTTCTACATATAAAATACCAGTATTACTACATCCTCCTTTTCATCATATAATGGACACTAGTACAGTATTTTATTCAGCTTACAAAGGACCTGTGGTACACTCTGATACCATAGTCTCTAGCCCACTCATAAATATTCGTGGACTTCACTTATTTCAAATTATGGAAGTACTGTATATCTCTGGAAACTAATATATGAATAACATTTCCTGTAGATCAACTACAAAACTATATAGGCCTATACTATTTATTGAAAATCAAATTCTATCCAAAAATAAATTCAGATAGTTATAATTGCATAGATAAAAAATATAGGGGGTCCACGAATTCTTACGAGTAGGCTAGAAACTATGGTATCCGAGTGTACCTTAAAGTATTAAATGAGATCGTCTGTAGCCTTATAATTATAATGTAAAACTTGCAAAATAAACAAACTAAAACTGTGACGACACAAGATAAATGCAAAAGAACTGATCAAAATCGCTATGTGGAAACAACGCTTGATAAAATAAAATTTTGAAATAAAAGAACACAATCCATCACATAGGGTGTACACAACTACATGAGCAAGTCAATTTGTTTCCCAAGTAAACTGATCGCACATATAACAATACACCTCGTCATGTTCAAGGAATTAATCAATTTGGGAAGTCCGGAACGTTCTGGCAAATTTTACTAAGTTCTGTATGAATAAAGAAACTACAATTTATATCAAATTTTATATTAAGCTAAATTTGCAATTTGACAAGATAACAAAAGTACAAAAAACATAATCACTCACTAACGATAATGCTATCGGGTAGGTACCTGTAAGCATAGCATGCTTCAAGTGACCCCTAACAATTACTACCCTACTAATAACCTACATTTATTGTACAAATAAACTAAGGAAATCGCAAAAGCAAGCAATTGATCCTATCGACAATGAATAGATACAGTATAATAAATAACAATACAGTATTAGGAAATATGAAGAAGGCAAAATAGATTTAAACAAAAGTTCTCTTTTAGACTTCCTTCTTATGATGAATATCATTATATAGTAGCCAGAATAGAATGAAAAGTACGTCACTGGTGTGTGATTTTGTGTTTTGATTTTTTTTTCTGATGTGTTGTGATGTCCCTGTTCGGGTTCTGTCTCGAGTCGGCCACCCCCATAACAAAATAAAAAATAAAAACTGGGGAAGGTGCCAGAGTTTATACGTATATATGTATATACAGTACATATATACTGTACATACATACATACGTCACCGGTACTGAATGGGTTTAACATTATATTACACCACCTATAGTCAATATCAATAGCTAGCAGAGGTGGGCACTTCTGTAATCACTTCCGTAAACCACTAATTCCGCTAGAGCGGAAGTCCTATCTTAGTAAGCGGGTTATTTAAGGGATAAATTCGGCAAATATTCGCGGCTAGGCCTATTATTTCGGTCGATCAGTTTCGTGCGCAGTGCTATCGATCGATGGCGCAGATCCGTAACATCGGCGTTGCTCAACCACTACCAATGTGAGTTAATTTACGTTTGTGTCTTATTTTTATACATTAAATGTATTTTGTGTGGTAGATTAGGTTATAAAAACATATTTGTACAGTAATATGTTATATATTTGTGTTTTTTAGGTGATGAAAGGTAGAAATGGTACAACTTTCGGTCGGACCCAGACCAATACCTATTTTTCCCATTTATATTTAACTCCCATGTACGCGCCGACAGCACAGTACGCATCCCCAGCGTAATTTGAGGGTTCACTGTACATAATTTGATGTGAATTATATAACAAACAAAAATGTTTTTGAGTATTCTTTTGATAACCTAATTATATTATACTTATTCCTACCACTTTAAGTCTACTACTTAGTACTTAGTTTTACATATACTGTATATCACAATCTGCTTTGTCCAACGTCTTATGGATAGTATTTGTATTAGTGACCACTGACCATATCAATAGATTGATTACAAAGTAACAATCTAAGACATCACCCAACCTCAACCATCATGGAGTCACGGGTAATTTCCCTCTGAATATAGTATTTAGTTTCGTTTTCAATTATCTCCATACATTACTACTAGCCTACTACCCAAGTACTCCTGAATTTCATAAATAAATAAGCAATATTATACAATATATAAGGAATGTGAAGTCAAACTCATCATGATCACTGGAATAAAGTATTGAAGAGTAGCAATAACAAAAAAAAAATATATATATATATGATATATATACAGTATTTATTTATTTATATAAATGGTTTCCCAAGCAAATTTGTTTGAAGATAAATTGTCACATACAGTAGTTATTAGGTTACTAGGCTATCAAATTTATCCCACTCATAATAATTCAAGGGATAGGTATAATATAAATTAATGGCATGCCCTTAAGTCCATAATATATATAAATTGTACTAATTTATCCCGGTACAAAAAAAAAAAAAAAAAAATGAGGGAGGCCTGCCTTGAGGTGAAGTATGGGATATTTGTGAAGGTTAATCATGTGATAAATAAGTAAAACAAATTGTTGTTACTACACTACCAAATGATTTACCCTCGTTTTTGCACTGTTTTAATTAAAAATCCCAATCCGGATTGCGTTTTTTTTTTTTTTTAAAGAGACAATGAACGGAGGAAGGAAAAACACAGATAAAACAAAAAGGTCCATGTGCCTAAAGGCATCCTCCATTCATAAAATGTTTGTAACAACTGGATTTAAACATTTGTAGATTGTAAGTTTGTGGAAAGTAATTCGAGGGAAGTGAATTCCAAATAGTAGTAGTTCTGGGGATAAATTAATTTTGAAGTTTACGTTTATCGATAAGCGGAACCGTATTAATTAATTAATTAACGGTCTAGCGAATGCGGAAGTCTACTGCTACGATATGTGATATTGCGATTACTAATGTGGATAATTGTTAGTGATGCCCAACCACTGATAGCTAGGTACAGTCTGCCAAATAAGTGATGTCGCAGCACCAAATATTTCGATCCGAGTGATATAGAAAACAATTCCAATCTTTACACACCCTATTCAACATCTGACAGACATTAATACAACACAGTGAACAAAACGTAAGGACAGATATAAATTTGTCCAATCTTTACTCACCCTATTCAACATCTGACAGACATTAATATAACACAGTGAACAAAACGTAAGGACAGATATAGATTTTTTCCAATCTTTACTCACCCTATTCAACATCTGACAGACATTAATATAACACAGTGAACAAAACATAAGGACAGCGTTGACTACTTATTTGGCCAACCGTACAACCACCCAAAATATGCTGATAGCCTGTGAATGATAAGATGTTTATTTTCAGCCGAGGGTAAATTGAATCTTTTAGCATCCGATTCCTTAATTCCTAATGGAAAAATATGATACTGCTATCTCTCTGAATCATATAATTACCAAGTCTTCACAATTAACAACAAATTTCTCTGGAAAATTATCGTAATAGCTAAATAATCAAGAGGACGATTTGTCAATTTACCATCAGCTGAAAATAACCGGAGTACAGGCCTCTCTCACTATTAAATTGTAAAACTTGCAAAATAAACAAACCAAAACTTGGACGAACACAGTAAAAAGACAAAACAACTTATCAAAATTGTTATGTGGAAACAACGCTTAAGCAAACATTTTTTTTTTTTTCTTCCAATGCCTCGATTTACGATATCATTAAAGGTTTTTAGGCGTTTGGGTTTGAGTTTTGGCTGGTCGCAAAATTCATCCCCATTTACCCCATTAATTTTAGGGTTTGCTATATGATTTTTCTATCTAAGATCGGGTTTCAGTAACGTAACCAATCGTATATCGAGGCCGACCTGCACGGTTTATTTCCAGCCAAGGGTAAATAGCCATTCCCCATCTTCATAACATAACATAACATTAATACATTTCTAGCACCAGGCAACAAAGGCCATATGGCACTAAAGCAGGAAACGGATAGAATTAGAAGGAAAGGAAGTTAAATATCGTTAAGGAGTCTGAGAGAGGAAAGGAAAGCCATTACGTGGTCAACGGAAAAGAAAGGGGACTCTGAGAGGAGATCGGCAAGACAAGGACGACGACCAAGGGAAAATAGAAAGGGAAAAGAACGGCGACGGGCCGAAGAAAAGAGAGGACAGTCAAGGAAAATGTGAGAAATAGAAACCTGAACACCACACCGGGAGCAAAGAGGTGGAGGCGAGCGGGACATGAGGAAGGAGTGGGTAAGTCTGGTATGGCCTAGCCGAAGCCGGGCCAACGCAGTCTCCCAACGGCGAACACGGTGAGAGGGGTCAGCCCAGGCAGAAACGGAGGCCTTAACAGTGCGGAGCTTATTAGAGGAAAGAGAAGACCACATTGTTTGCCAGCGAGACAGGAGGAAGGCAGAGATAGCTGGATAATAGTCAGAGGCGGGAATAGAGAGAGAAGTTGATCGGACCGCCGCAGCGTCGCGAGCGAGAACATCAACCTGCTCATTTCCACGGACACCAACATGGCTAGGCACCCAACAAAATTGGACAACCTTTTTCCGAGCAGAGAGACTGACAAGCCAATCGTGGATGGCAAGAACCAACGGATGGACAGCAGGGAAAGACTGCAAGAGAAGAAGGGCACTGTAAGAGTCAGAAAAAAGAGTAAAGGAGGAAGAAGGAAAGAAGCACATGAGACGGACGGCAAAGAAGATAGCGTAAAGTTCGGCAGTCAGAACACCAGCTGGAGAAAGGAGAGAATACTGATAAGAACGAGAAGGAAAAAGGATGGCAAACCCGACGCCAGAAGACGAACGGGAGCCATCAGTGTAAACCGGGGTAGAAGAAGAATGCTGTGTAAGGTGTACAAGGAAACGAGAACAAAGAACTGAGGGCGGGGAAGAGGACTTAGAACAAGGAAAAATAGAGGGACACAAGGAAATACGAGGAAGGAGCCAAGGAGGACACTTACCGAGCCGGAGCGGAAGAACATGGAAGGGGGAAAACGAAGAATGAGAAAGTAAGGAATCCATACGAGAAAGGAAAGGGGGCCGAAGGCGAGAATGAGACGGAACAGGAACAGTAGGAAGAAGAGAGGTCTGCAAGGAAGGAAACTGAAGCGACCGGGCGTAGTACCGGAGAGAGAGAAGGGCCCGACGTCGGTACAAAGAAGGGACGCCGGATTCAGCATAGAGGCTTTCAACAGGGGAAGAGCGAAAAGCACCCAAGGCAAGACGTAAACCGAAATGGTGAACAGAGTCAAGTTTATGGAGGACTGCGTCGGAGGCTGATGAGTAAACCTGACAACCATAATCGAGTTTAGAAAGAACAAGGGCAACGTGAAGGCGAAGAAGGAGAGCACGGTCCGCACCCCAAGTGAGGTGGGACAGGGTCTGGAGGAGACGAAGACGGTGCAAAGCAGCAACCTTAACAGTGGAAACATGAGCTGCCCAGTTAAGACGGGAATCAAAGACAAGACCCAAGAAGATAGTCGAAGAGCGATAAGGTAAAACGGAACCATACAGTTCAAGGGAAGGATGCGGGATAATGTGGCGACGAGTGAAAGACATAGCACAAGATTTAGTCGTAGAAAAACGAAACCCGTGAGCAGTGGCCCATGACGAGGCAGCCACAATCGCTGATTGGATAAGGGAGCGTAACGCAACAATATCCGAACCAGCCGCATAGACCGCAAAGTCGTCGACATATAAGGAGGACCTGACCGTAGCCGGAAGGGAAGAGATAATGCCATTAATGGCTATGAGAAAGAGGATAGTACTTAAAACGGAACCCTGAGGTACACCTTCTATCTGAGGGAATAACCGAGAAGACGAGGAATTCACCCGGACACGAAAAGAACGAGAAGAAAGGAAATACGGATAAAGACGCCCATATTACCACGGACATGAAAAGAACGGAGTTGGCATAAAATATGATGTTTCCACACGGAGTCGTACGCCTTCTCGAGATCGAAGAAAACAGTAAGAACTGACTCCTGGCGAGCAAAAGCAGACCGAACGTAGGTCTCCAAACTAAGTAAAGGGTCGATAGCGGACCGAGCACGCCGAAAACCAAACTGGGTCGAAGACAAAAGCTGACGTGACTCGAGAAGCCACATCAGGCGGACATTAACCATCCGTTCAAACAGCTTGCATAAACAACTCGTCAAGACAATAGGGCGATAGTCTTGGGGCGAAAAACCCGACTTTCCAGGCTTAAGAAAAGGAATAGGAAGAGCAGAACTCCATGCAGGAGGGAAAACACCAGACGACCAAACCTTATTAAAAATAGCCAATAAAAATACCAAAGCCTCAGTGGAAAGATGCTTAAGCATTAAATTATGGACGCCATCAAGACCCTCAGAAGTAGCCTTACAGGCACGAAGAGTGGAGAGCAACTCACGGGAAGAAAACGGGGCATTGTACGACTCTGCCGAAGACAGAGTGAAAACAACTGGAGAAGTCTCTGCGACGGCTTTAAGTGAATGAAATTCCGGGGGGAGATGAGAGCCACTACTGACCGAGCTAAAGTAAAGACCCAAACGATCGGCGACTGCCTCCGAGTCAGCAACAGACTCCCCATCAACATGAAGCACAGGAGAATGAGGAGGTAAACGCTTGCCCGAAATCTTGCGAATGCGCTTCCAGACGGACTGAACAGGAGTAAAGGACGTAATGGAGGAAACATAGGACACCCAACTCTGACGTTTAGCAGACCTGACTGTGCGATGGAGGATGGCAGATGCCTGACGAAAAAGTATAAAAGAATGATCATGAGCGGGAGTAAAACGTTTACGACGAAAGCTCTTCCAAGAAGCCCGTTTGACGCGGAGAGCCTTGGAGCAGTTCGGAGACCACCAAGGAACACATTTAGACGTAAAAGGACGGGAAGTCCGAGGAATAGAGACTAAGGCAGCACTCAAAACTGTGACTAGAAAAAAGGCTAGTAAATCATGTACAGATGAAAAATCAGACGGAGGTAAGGAAGGGATAGATAGTGAAGCAAAATTAGACCAGTCCGCACGCTGGAAGCACCAACGAGGAGGACCAGGGACAGGAGAATAGGAGGTAGGAGAGAGCAGAACAGGGAAATGGTCGCTATAGAGAGAAGCCTCCAAAACAGACCAATGAAAAAGAAGAGACAGGGAAGGGGAACACAAAGAAAGATCAAGACAAGAAAAAGAACGTGTTCTAGCATCAAAATTAGTCGGGGAACCAGTATTAAGGAGAAAGAGGTTATTACTAGTAATGAAAGACTCTAATGCACGACCACGTGAGGTAATGACAGAATCACCCCACAGGGTGTGCCTACAATTAATATCACCAAGCAATAAAAACGGAGGAGGCAGCCGAGCTAAATTAAAATGTAAAACTTGCAAACTAAACAAACCAAAATTGGAACAAGGACAATATAAAGTCAAATTAAATTATCAAAATCGCTATGTGGAAACAACGCTTACTAAAATGAAAATGAAAATTATTAAATAAAAGAACACAATCCACCACATAGGGTGTACATTACTACATGAGCAAGTTAATCTGTTTCCCAAGCAAACTAATCGCACATATAACAACGCACTATCGTCACGTTAAAGGAAGTAGTCAAGTTTGGGAAGTCCGGGACGTTCTGGCAAATTTTACTAAACTCTGCATGAATAAAGAAACTACATGTTAAATGTCAAAATATTATTTAAAATCAAATTTGCAACATGACAAGACATTAACAATAGTACAAAATACAAATATTGATAAGATATCTATACTATTACAAAATAATATATAAAATACAGTACAGCACTCACTAACGATAGTGCTATCGGGTAGGTACCTGTAAGCATAGCATGCCTCAAGTGACCCCTATCAATAACTACCCTACAAATAACCTACATTTATAGCACAAATAAACTAAGGAAATCGCAAAAGTAAGCAATTGATACTATCAACAATGAATACATATAATATAAAGACAAATAATTGCAAAATATGAAGTAACAACAGATTTAAACAAAGAGTACTCTTTTAACAAGAACAATAAATTTAAAAAATCATCAATATTAATATTAATAATAGAAAAAGAAAAAGATAAACAATAAATACAGACAAAAAACAATAAATACAGACAAAAAGTAAGCAGAGGTTATACAAGAAACTTCAAGTTAAAAATGCTTGATTAAAATTATTGATGTCAAATTTTAGAATACAGTCACAATAATTGACCCTAAAAAGATTAAATTTATGGAACAATTTACTTGCCTCAAAACCTCTGTCCACTAAGAGTCTGTATAGTAACCTAGCTCTAGCCCAAAAGTCATCTACTTTAGTGCAGATTTTACAAAATCTTATTAATTGGGAATAAAAACAATTATAAGTTATTTTACTATCGATATTAGTACTAGGGAAAGGAAAGTTTATTACGTTAAAATTAAAATCATCAACTTTGTGATATACTTTTAAGTATGCACTGTTCATTAACAATCTCTATATTTATATCAAGAAAATTTTCAACTTTATAATTTACGTTACATTGTGTGAGGGGAATAGAATTAGGAAAAATAAGTTTAGCAACTTGATTAAAATTTAACAAATTGCAAACGAGAATATCAATATATCTACTATTATTACTTAACAATTTAGCAAGTGCTAATTTTTCTGGGATTTTATTTTTCTTGCTACTGTCAACTAAGTCTTTTATATATTTAAATTCTAAAGCAAGCAAGAATAAGTCTGCAATTAAAGGGCTAGCATTTCCACCCATAGGAATTCCTAATATTTGTTTGAAAATGTACGGCCCGAATCTAACATAAGCATTGAAAAGGAGGAATTTAAGGGCATCTTTAAGTTTAGTTCTACCAAAATATACAGAACTAGTGGGAGTAGAGCTAAGTGATGCATTATTAAAATATGTATAAACATTTATGAAATAATTACCATTCCTAACGAACCTGTCAAAGTGCAAATCTATAATAAAGCAAAGCTCTGAATATACTAAATCTAAAGGCAAATTGGTATACAAAGTCGAAAAGTCGAAGCTATGTACCGAGGTAACTTTCGGCATGGTATTTATTTTATCAATAACTTCTAACGAATTGTCAACACTCCAATAATAGTTAATGCCAGTTCTTCTCATGATGGTATTACAATATCTTTTATGAGTACTTTTAATGTATTTTAAGCAATTTACGACTTGTTCTGATAGAGTTTTAGTGGTAGCAAATTTTGCTCCGGCAATAAAGCGATATTTATAAGGTCTTTTATGAAATTTAGGTAACATGTATAATTTTGCAATGCACTTGTTCTTATCAGAAAGTTTAATATCAAATGTTATATTTTTCTTGGTATGTTCATCGATTAAGTTATCAATATTCAGATTATTTTGAATTTCATAAACAGAATTACCGCAAATATTTTTACGTAATATGTTACCCTTAATACCTAATTCTTTTTCATGTTTTCAAGATAAAATTTCTTACATGTGAAGCTATAATTATTGCTGGCTTTATCTACTGTAGTGATTACAACATGTTTATGTAAATTTATTAAATCAGCTTTAAGCTTATTATAATTATAGTCTATAAAATCTGAAAGATTAAATTCATTTTTAAGCGAGAAAATTTTATTTCTAATTAACTTAATTAATAATTTAGACCATGCTTCTAGTTCTCTCGCATCGCAGCACGCAATTTTTAACAATTTATCTTTTAATTTATTGACTGAAAAAACAATATCTTTTAAAATTATGTCCCATGTTACTTTATTACTCCCTACTCTAAATTTAAACCCTTTACGACATAGCTCCGCTAATTTGTCGTTTGCAAAATGTTTAACTAGTTCTACATCACCTGTTAATATGCGACATATCGGACTATAAATGAACTTTGCTAGTGCATCACGTCTGCTAGCTGGCATATCCATGACTCTTTCACACACGCATTTATTATTATTGAAAATATCATTATCTGAAAGATTTCCTAAAACTTTATTATAATTACAAATAATAGACCCAACAGGTCGTTCATATGAATACACTATTAATGGTTTGAAATCTTTACAACCATCTGGTAACATGGACTTAACTTTCTTTGAATTAATAAGACTGTTAACATTAATTTTGTCTAAAATTTTAGAGGAATAATTTAAAGTGGACAGGACTTTATCTTTAATACGGTTATCTTTGTTGTTTCTTAGAATTAGCTCTAATATATCCCATAAAAGCAAAGACTATATTCTTAAATTTATTTGTGAAATTATGTTTATTGTTTAGAATATTTTCTATAAAAGGAGCAAAACTTTTCTTTTGTAGGCCTTTCAATGAATCTTTTAATTTTTTAATTCCGAAATTTCGATATAATGAATATAAATTATTAACAATAATTTTAGTATCAGACCTGTTTTTCTTTTTATTAAATGTATTTAGTCTTCTATTACCGTGTCTACCAGGTCTTCTGTTTAAAACAGGGAAGTTAAAATATGGGTTATTAAAATCGTTTTTTAATAAATCTTTATACAAAATGTTGCCTACATTTTTTATTTGATTGTTAAGTCCAAATGGATAGATGGTCATTAATTTTCCAATCCAATAATTTTCTCTATCTAAAACATTTTGATTACTTTGAACAATTTCTATAATTTTGTATTTACAATCAAATTTAGTACAATCTGTGTTAAAATGCTTATATAGAAGAATCTTGGAGTCGATGCCGTTCTTAATTCCTGATCTATGCCCGTAGGCTCTTTCTCTTAAACATTGCTCCGTCTTTCCAACATATTGTATGTCATATTATTATCATAGGAGTCATAGTCATAGGAAGAGGGAAAGACTAATTCTGAGAGAGAGTTCCAGAGCTCAGCAGTTGAATAGAAGAAAGTCTGAGAATAGCGTTTCAATTGTGTAATTGTATCTTTTAGTGTTAAAAGGAGCAAAGTATGGGTTAAAGTTTTAACTAAAGTCTGGTCTTACTTAAGCCTAACATAGTATCCCCATTATGTATTAAGGAACACCCCGTTCTTAACATTAATCATCCATTACAAACCCAAATGTACATGATTAAACTAATGAAAGCATATGGTCCTCCCGGGATTCGAACTCGGAACACCACGCCCAAAACATAAGCATCTAAACCATTATACCACCAACACAGTTAAAAGTTGGTCAGGTTACAACACCGTTACACACTTACCCAAACACTTTTGAGCTACAAACACCCACTTTCCCAGTCTTTTTTTCTACTCAATAAGTAAGCTTTGGAACTCTCCCTCAATAGTTTTCTCGTATCTAATGATTTAAGCTGCTTCAAACTCAGTATGTCCAGACATTTCGACTTACGCATCTTGTATTTGGCTCCATCATTCTTTCATATTGGGAGAGACTTCTTACAGGCAGTTTTTCCTTTTGTCTTCGTCACTCAAAAAAAAAAATATATATATATATATACCGGTATAAATATATATATATATATATAAATAGCCAGCATAGTCCGAGCCAACCCTCCAACACACTAACCATATAAATAGAAGAACGTTGAGTGGACTGAAGAGGGAGAGCCCGGGCGTGTTTTAAAATTGTTGGATAGGGTAATGGGTAAATACTAATTTCCCACAGTCTTCGGTATATAAAACTACTGTATCTGAAGAAGGAAGAATAAAAAGTTGCTAAAATCATGATTGCACCTAAAAGTCAGTTTTTCCTAAAAGATTACTAGACTGGTTAACCCTTTGAGGATCATGACACAATTTAGTTGTTTCTTCTGCCTATCATTACATGCTTTTATAAAAGATAAGAAGGATCTGTGGGAACTATAAGTGTATAGACTATCGCAATTAACCCTCTGACTTCATAATTATAACCTTCCTAATATGAATGAAATCTTCCAGTAATTGCCAGAAATCTGAAAAAAGAAATGAGTGGTCCTCTAAGGGTTAAGTTGAACAGAATTATAATGGAAGACTATTAATGCTTTGTTACGGTTCCTAAGGTTCAGAGCAAGAGACCAAGGGGCTGAAGAAACGGTTAAACCCGTCTGAAGAAGTTGTGGACCCCCCCTGAAGAATGTCCTCCTAGAGTCGGAACAAGAACGGGCTCTCCCTCTTCAGTCCACTCAACGTTCTTCTATTTCTATGGTTAGTGTGTTGGAGGGTTGGCTCGGACTATGCTGTTTTTTTTTTTTTTTTTTTTTTTTTATTTTTTTTTTTTGAGTGAAGACAAAAGGAAAAACTGCCTGTAAGAAGTCTCTCCCAATACAATATGAAAGAATGATGGAGCCAAATACAAGATGCGTAAGTCGAAATGTCTGGACATACTGAGTTTGAAGCAGCTTAAATCATTAGATACGAGAAAAACTATTGAGGGAGAGTTCCAAAGCTTACTTATTGAGTAGAAAAAAAGACTGGGAAAGTGGGTGTTTGTAGCTCAAAAGTGTTTGGGTAAGTGTGTAACGGTGTTGTAACCTGACCAACTTTTAACTGTGTTGTGGTATAATGGTTTAGATGCTTATGTTTTGGGCGTGGTGTTCCGAGTTCGAATCCCGGGAGGACCATATGCTTTCATTAGTTTAATCATGTACATTTGGGTTTGTAATGGATGATTAATGTTAAGAACGGGGTGTTCCTTAATACATAATGGGGATACTATGTTAGGCTTAAGTAAGACCAGACTTTAGTTAAAACTTTAACCCATACTTTGCTCCTTTTAACACTAAAGATACAATTACACAATTGAAACGCTATTCTCAGACTTTAATAAACCTCTACTATTTTTCTTTGAAATAAGGATTTTCTTAGCCCCTTCAACACGATGACATCCTTTTACCTTACCGTATATTCTGAATAAAGTTAGACGATTTTATGCATTTTAAGAAGGACCTATGTTATTCAGAGTTTATTGAAATCATATGTACACCCTTTTGAGTCATAGAGGTAAACTGTAAGTTAGAGCAAATAATCTAATGGTATCTAGAAAAAGAGGAAAATTACATCGTGCAAAGGGGTTAAACATTCTGTACATACATATGCCTAAATTTAAAGACAGTGCTCCACACGAAGTACGGTTCTGGTCCTGTGTCCTAACGACAACGCTCCAGACAGCCCTGTTCAGAGCTGCCCCACTTGTCAAGTTATTTAATTCAAGATCCCGTCTTTCTTGGTCTAATAATGCAAAGTAATGCAAGCAAGACAAACTCCTTTAAAGTTCTTATCTTTTGTGAAGTAAAAAAATCTTGCAAGGGAAATTACTCAGGAAAAATTAACTAACATTTAAATTCTAGCTTTCCATAGAAGGTAGTCTAGGGAGAGTGGCATCTATGGTAGTTTAACAAGGATCTCCCCAAGCTTCCAACCATCTGCAAAAAACAATTTTGTTAATGCATAGTATAAGATTCACCAAAAATAACTATCCAATCTTTGGAATCCAACCAAAATTATAATCCAGTATTATACATAAAGTCTTAATGGTAGCACTTCAGGCAACCCTATTCTGGGCTACCTCACATTATATATTCCATCGACAAGAGATTGCACAACCTGACGAGCGATAGAGAGCCTGTAATTAAGGAGGGACTGTCCTTCACTATCGTAAACTTGGATTATTGTTTTGATAGCGTAATGGTTAGTTCTTGGAATTTCGGTGTGGGTATCCTAAGTTTGAATCCTTGGAGTACCACATGTATTCATTAGTTCCATTGATTAAATTTTGTTTTTGTTTTTTCTATGTGATTAAGGGAGGCAAAAGGCATAACTGCCTATAGCGAGTGCCTCCCCCATAGTTGAAAGAGTGACAGGGCCAAAATCAAGGGACGTTCGAGCCAAAATGCCTGGACACACGGAGTTTGAAGCAATTTAAGTCATAGGAAGAGGGAAAGACTGATTCTGGGAGAGAGTTCCAGAGCTCAGCTGTTGAGTAGAAGAAAGTTTGAGAGTAACGTTTCACTCTTGGGTTGGAGAGTTGCACAGAGTAGGGGTGGGATTGAGTTGCAAGACGGGTACCACGTGCCCTACGTAAAGGAGGTGGTATGCACTGGGATAGCTCTGAGGAACACTGATTATTATAGTAGCGATAGAATAGCGAGAGAGATGCAACATTGCGGCGGAGAGAGAGAGATTGCAGAGAGTTGGTGAGTGGACGGGAGTTAATGATACGAAAGGCCTTCCTTTCAACTTTGTCTAGGAGAGCGGTGTGAGAGGAACCTCCCCACACATGTGAACAATACTCAATACAAGGGCGCACTATGCCCCTGTACAGAGCAAGAAGCTGTGCAGGGGAAAAGAACCCCCTAAGGCGGTTGAGCACACCCAGCTTCTGGGAGGCTGCCTTAGCAAGACTGGTAATATGGTCCTTCCAAATGAGAGCAGAAGAAAAAGAGACCCCAAGAATATTGAGAGAAGATGAAGGGTTGATTTTTGTATTGTTGAAGAATAAGGGATAGTCCGCTGGGAGATCCTGACGGGTAGATAGATGGAGAAATTGGGTTTTGGAAGCATTAAAGTTAACAAGGTTTTCTCTGCCCCAATTGGAAATAGTATTTAGATCAGAATTTAAGAGTTCTATGGCTTCATTACGTTTGTCGTTGAGGGATTGCTGGCTGGGGCGTTCTGAAAAACTAATGGAGTAGTGTAAGGTTGAGTCGTCTGCGTATGAATGGATGGGAATTAAGGTACAGTTAAGGAGATCATTTATAAAAATTAGAAAGAGAATAGGAGATAGGACAGAGCCCTGAGGAACACCGGAGTTTATAGGGTGAAGAAGTGAACAATGGCCGTCCACAACCGCGGCTATGGAACAGCCGGAAAGGAAATTAGAGACAAAGGCACAGATGGAGGGATAGAAACCGAAGGAGGGTAGTTTAGAAATTAAAGATTTATGCCAGACTCTATCGAAGGCTTTCGATATGTCTAGTGCAATAGAAAAAGTCTCACCGAAGTCCCGAAAGGAGGATGACCAAGAGTTAGTAAGATATGAAAGAAGATCACCAGTAGAGCGACCCTTAAGGAAGCCATACTGGCGATCTGAGAGCAGATTATGAGAAGAGAAATGCTTAAGAAATTTGGAAGCAAGAATAGTTTCAAAAACTTTAGAAAGACAAGAGATAAGAGCAATTGGACAATAGTTGGAGGGTTGAGAGCGGTCACCCTTCTTTGGGACAGGTTGAATGTGAGCAAACTTCCAGCATGAAGGGAAGACGTTAGAGGATAGACAGAGACGAAAGAGTTTGCCCAGGCAGGGAGTCAGCACGGAAGCACAGTTTTTGAGAACAACAGGAGGAACACCGTCCGGACCGTACGCCTTATTAGTGTTAAGCCCAGAGAGGGTAGAAAGTACATCTTTAGAAGAGATTAGGATATTAGGCATAAGTAAGAGAGAGGAGGGCGGAGAGGGAGGAATAGCACCGGAATCATCCAAGGTGGAGTTTCTAGCAAAAGTTTGAGCGAAGAGTTTAGCTTTGTCAGTGGAAGAAGTGATGGTTGTGCCATCAGAGTGGGAAAGGGGAGGGAAAGACGAGGAAGAGAAATTGTTGGAGAGGTTTTTGGCTAGATGCCAGAAAGCTTGGGAAGAGCTAGAGTTGGATAGTTCAGTGCATTTATTATTGATGAAAGAGTGTTTGGCAAGTCGAAGAACAGATTTGGCTTGATTCCGGGCAGAAACATATGAAGAATGAGAGTCTTGAGTTTTAAGGCGTCGGTACCGTTTGAATGCTTCCTCCTTATTGCGGACATCAGTAGAACAGGCGTGAGTAAACCAAGATTTTTTAGCATTAGTCTGAGAGAAAGAGAATGGAATGTATGCTTCCATACCCGATAGGATTACCTCGGTAATGCGTTCAGCACTCTCCGAGGGTCCTCGGCCATGGAAGCAGAAATAATTCCATGGGAAATCAAAGAAGTACTGCCGAAGAGCCTCCCAGTCGGCAGCGCCAAAGTGCCACAAGCGCCGCCGGCTAGGAGGATCGGGTGGCTGTACTGGAGAGATAGGACAGGTGACAGAGATAAGTTTATGGTTGGAGGAGCCCAAAGGAGAGAAAAGATAGACAGTATAAGAAGAAGGGTTAGAAGTTAGAAACAGGTCAAGAATGTTGGGCCGATCTCCGATGCGATCCGGGATACGGGTGGGTTGCTGAACTAACTGCTCTAGGTCATTTAGGATAGAAAAGACATAGGCTTGTTCAATTAGGGTTATTTGCAATTTAATTGGTGGGATGGTGATAACATGTAAGCAAAACCTCTACGGTCAGAATTTGGCAAACGGTGTTTTCAATTCAACACCTTGTCAGATAAACGGTTAGCTTACATTGGGAAGTGGTAAGTTAGGTTGGTTGGCCCTTATGACGCATTTAGCAGGTTATTTTGGCTATCATTAGACAAGATTATTCAGCTTAGGAAGAACCTGTGGGAGTCAAGAGGCATAATTGGGTTTGCTTTAACCCCTTAAGATTCCTAGAGGTCCTTCCTAAACTGCATAAAATGGTCTAATGATAGCCAAACTAAATAATTCAAAATGCGTTCAATGGGATGAAATTAAGTGGAAATGGGTCGTTTTTCTGGTCCCCCTTCTTCCTCATGTTTAGCCTCCTTAGTTTTCAGATTTTAAGATGTTTGCCCCATTAGTTTGTCTAGTTTAAGACCTTACGCTTCATTTCCTCGTCAATATCAAGACATTTCGTGCTATTTAGTTTTTTTTTTTTGGCGAACGATATTCAGCCTGTAATTTGGGAAGAACCGGCCTTTGGCCGTGAAATTGTTCTACCGAAAAATTTACAAATTAATCTAGAACGGGGATCTAATGGATTTTTTTTTAAAGTTTGATGGAAGTCTACGGACGAAACTAGAAAAATAATAAATCAATGAAAAAATTGACCAAAAAGTGAACCAAGGAGATTGGTTAACCTTTGGAGATCGACTAATTTTGACAGTTTATGCTGGCTATTATTAGAAGATTATAGACAGCTTAGGAAGGATCTGTGGGAATTATAAATGTAAAGACTATCCAACTTTCATATACCCTTCCTAACCTGAATAAAATCGTGCAACATTAGCCAGAAAACATTACAGAAATGCGTAATCGGATAATGAAAGTGTTAAATTGGCGTAGTTAGATAAGGTTATAGAAAATCATATAAAGTAAATTAAGTTAAAGCGTTGGACAAGAGACTTGGTTGAATGAGCATTAACCCTTTGAGTACCAGTGACATCGGTTATATTCTATTCTAGCTATAATTACACGATATTATGCTGCTTAGGAAGGATCTGTGGCAGTTAAACAGGTTGGTCGAGATAGTTTGAAGCCTTATTGTTACTAGAGGTCTTTCCTAAGCTGAATAAAATCATCTAATAGTTGCCAGAATATGATAAAAAGACGTCCCTGGTACTGAGTGGGTTAACCATACATATTAAAAAAGCTTCACATTTTGTTTTGCATTCTTGTATTTCAAAATCTATATTATTAAAGCGTTATTTCCACAGCGATTTTGATAAGTTCTTTTGCCTTTATATTGTGTCGTCTCTGTTTAGGTTTGTTTATTTTGCAAGTTTCACATTATAATTATTAATCATACATATTATAAACGATTCACATAGGCCTACTGTATATATATTATTTCCATATTTTAAAGGTTTCTCATACAGGAACTCTTATTTGGCATTTAATCCTTTGAGGATCATGACACGTTTTAACAGTTCTGGCTATCATTAGACTATTTTATACAGCTTAGGAAGGATCTGTGGGCATTAATCTATACCTACCGGTACTTACTGTAAGCACATTACCCATATTTGTTTTTGTTTTGTTTTGTTTTTATAGCTGGGGGTGGGAATTAATAGTGTTAAGAATATCTCGATTAACCCTCCGACTTCGTTATACCTTTCCTAATCTGAATTAAGTAAAATAATAGCCAGAAAACAAACTAAATGCGTAATCGGATCTTGAAACCATTAATCCTTCTAGACTCCTAAGATGCTAGTTAGTATCTATTATATTGTAAAACTTGCAAACTAAACAAACCAAAACAGGGACGACACAATATAAAGGCAAAATAACTTATCAAACACGTCGATGAACTAGAATACAGCCATGTTGATAAACACAGGTAAGACGTTGTTGTGATTGGTTGACTATAGTGACGTCATCTGCCAAGGAAACTATGACGTAATTATACCCCTCAGCCAACATGGCGTCATTACACCTGTTATTATCAAATTTAGAAATAAAAGAACAAAACCACCACATACTGTAGGGTGTACATCACGACATGAGCAAGTTAATCTGTTTCCCAAGCAAATTAGTCGCACACATACCAACGCACTATCGTCATGCTCAAGGAATTAGTCAATTTGGGAAGTTCAAAACGTTCTGGTAAATTCTACTAAATTCTATAAAATTATCCTAATAATTTCTCCAAAATTATTTGTCTGCCAATGAGCTTAATAAAAAACAACTGCAGAGGTTTACAAAATAAACTAAAGGTTTCAAAACTCCCCTGATGGTTCCAAAGGCTTTTAAGTGTCCTAGGAAGACAAAGTGCGTCTTCCCATACACGAAAGGGTTAAGCAAATATTACTGTAAGTTATAATTAATGTAGTTTGTATTTATGTGATTGGTGCTTCTACATGCTTGTGTGCTTGCCTTTTGTGGGGGAACTGATGTATATGTTCTTCTTCTGGCACCTCATTTTCCTTTTTCGTGTCTCTTGCTGATCCTCCCTACCCCCTTGTGGGAGTAGGGGCTGGCTATGACTGACTGATTGTATTTATGTTTAAAGACTAATAAATTTGGAATTGCATTTACACAGTATATTTTATCCACACATTATTATTAAAGTTTCCATTTATGGTAGAGATTTTGGTAAGGATGTAGTATTTGGTCATATTACCGGCTTTGTTTACATTACTAGTATGCTCGTAATCACGTTCCCGTCTATTTTGACTATCGGATACAATAAAACAGAAAAATAGCAGTCAAAATAGACAGGAAAGTAACTGCGAGCTGGTGATATGCCCGGATACTACATCCTTCCAAGATTTTATCAAATTTTTATTTATTGATAATCTGCTCAGACAGTACAAGTGGCAATTCCTCCAAAAGAATGAATTTAGTATAAAATCATATACTGTACTTACCAATTATATACTATTCCATTGGAGCACAACTTTAACGAGGTAGACAGGTACAGTACTGGAGATTTTCATGTCGACTAAGCAGATGAATTTTCACCTTCCAAGTATCTGGGGAAAATTAACAGATTAGGTTGTTTTACTTCTGCAAAAGTTAAATACTCTTAGTCATTGAAATCTTACCCTTTAAGCCTTTCAAGATCCGATTACGCATTTTTTTTTTCTGGCCAATATTATACGATTCTATTCAGAATAGGAAAGGTTTAGTTAAAGGAGATAGTCTTTACCCTTTTAATTCCCCGAACACCTTCCTAAGCTGTACAATATCGTCTAATGATAGCCAATATAAACTGTCAAAAATTTAATACTCTTCACAGGGTTAAAAGAAAACTTGGGAAGGATATAGTATCCGAGCATACAGGTGTCATGTTTACATCGGTCGTGTGGTCAAGGTTATGTTCCCGTCTATTTTGACAGCTATTTTTTCTGTTATTTGCCCACTGCTGGCAATATATAGGATGACAATAAGTCATGGGGGTGTGTTCAACCTATTATTGTATCCCTCGGCAGTCAAAATAGACGGGAAAATGATCGCGAGCGTAGCGAGTAGTGTAAACAAGGCGGGCGGTACACACCCGAATACTACATCCTTACCGAAAACATCAATTTTGTTTTAATAATAGATAGTTCTATATCTTTGCAAATACGTGCTTACCTATTACTGTCTCTAACCTAGTCACTCATAAAAATTTGTGGACCCCCTATGATTTTCTTTGTGCAAATACAGTATAGCCATCTGGATTAGTAGTTAGATTGAACATGATTTTCACTAAAAGTATATAGTTTGTAATGGATATATACAAAATTACATCCATAAACAAGTTTCCAGAGATATACTTGCTTTATCAAAAATTAGGTGAGGGTCACAAGTTTTTATAAGCGACTGGACAATCACAAGCTATATAAATGCTCTCCTTGTAACAAGTCAGATTTCTTAATTTTGCAAAGGTTGTAAATGCTTCTGTCTCCAGTCGGCTACCCCCAGCTAAAAAAAAAAAAAAAAAAAAAAAAGGGGTATGTGCCTGAGTGTATAGATAGATAATAAATAGTTCTAGAACATTTCTGACTAATTTCTCTAGAAAATTATAGAATTTAAACAGTCAATCCAATTACCATAATTACTTTTAGATTTTAGTTTCATTAGGCTATAGGAAGACTACAAATAACATTTCAAAATCATATGTTTAGACATCCTATCAACATTAAAACCAGTCACCAAATTCGTCATCCATGGTCTAGGGAAATATACCTTATAAAAATCCTTACTGCTCACTTAACCCTTTGAGGATCATGACTTATTTTGACAGTTTATTCTGGCTAGCATTAGACTATTTTATACAGCTTAGGGTGAACTTGGGGGGGGGGGGGGGGTAAAGAGTTAATCGAGATAGTATTTACCCCTTTAATTCCTAGATATCCTTCCTTAATTGCATAAAATATTCTACTGATAACCAAAAGAAAATTGACAAATGTGTCTTAGATCCTCAAGGGGTTAAGAGTGAGTGAAGCAGGTTGGTGGATGAACTAAAGTCAGTTTTATTTCAGCCGAGGTTAAATTGAATCCCTTGGCAACTGATGTATCGATAATTAATGAAAACGTGATTTGACTAGGTCTCTGTATGATATTAATGCCAAGTGTTCATACATAACAGTATATTTTGTTACAGAATCTACGTAATATCCGAGTAATCAAGATAGGAACATAGAAATTTACCATCAGCTGGGAAAAAATACTATAGCCACCTACCACTTCAATAAATAGTGCTAAAAGATACTTACATGGCCTATGAGTCAGATGGATCCTAAGTTGAGTGGTCAATCCTGCAAGTGACTGAATCAAGTGGCACAGGTTATCCTTCTCATGGGGGACAGGTCTGCTTGGGGGCGTTTTGTGTATGGCCACCCTCATAAAGGTTAACAAGGCATCTGGCAATACATAGATAGGTGCCACTGTAGACCGTTTATGAGGAGCATCCAGCGGGTCTTGTTACAGTAGATCTCTGGGTCCACCAAACCTCCACCCAAACCATCTGTGGAGAGGACACTAGGCTACTCAATCATTTGTACACAATAGTTTTAGTACCAGTGACATTTATTTATTTGGGACAATATGCATTTTAGGTCACGTATGGGATATAATTCTCGAAGTGTTTTCTATAGCATTCTCTTACAGTATTAGTCACCGCAATATATGTCTTTACCGCTGCAAATTAAATTATTTTTCCTTAGATTTTGTGGGTTAAATAAGGGTGGAAGGAAAAATGGCGGGCCATCTTGGATCAGTGGAGAACTAACAATTTTTACTTATCCACCGTATTTTTAGTATACTGTCATCTTCTTACCTGGTGGGCTTCCCAGAGCTAAGTAGAAGGTCGGGATCCACGGAAGCCACACACTGCTGGTGCGCCAGCACAAAGAGAGGTTATATATAATCTATATGAGCAAAAACAGAAAAAGGACAGAGGTCTATGGACTGGAAAGTGCATCATAAGCAGCTAAGTTAACAGACAGGGGATAAGTGGTTGGGGAGGCCAGAAGATGTGACATCAGGGGGAAAAAAAATCACGAATATTCATATAAGACTCCGGCAAGATGGTCGGAAAGGGCAGCCTTGAAAGATGTCAGGTTAGTCAGGGATATACCAAATTTGTGGGCAGAGTTCCACAGAGACGCATATCTATGATTACAAAATCTCTTTCTTATTTCAAGCTGGCATCTCGAGTGAGCAATTTTATACAGGTGATCCCTGGTTGCAAAATATTGGGGACGATCAAAAACATCTTCAGGAGTAATTGAGCAGAGACCGTGAAATATTTGCCAGTACTTATATATATATATATAGTATATATCGGTGTTAAATTTAAACTTATCCAGGAAAAACGCCTAATTGAACTTAATTACTTCCTTATTTAAATTATATTGTTTGATGTGTTAAGCTTTCCGATCAAATTCAACCCTTTCAATTAAGTGAGTTTTTTTTTTCATTTTTGGCTACATCCAGATGATAGTATTCAATTTGCGACAGATATTTTTTGTAAATAAGTGCATAGTCTAGTAGAACTAGATTTTATGCCTTGGAATCCTGAGGTTCTTTCAATGATGAATACAATCCTCAGGAAATAGCTAAACATGTGTCGTCTAATTGAACACGTTATTTATATTCTGTTCATTGGCAGATATTATTCCGCTTAAGGTGCGGTCACACTATGAAGACTTAAGGTAATTACCGCGGCGACTCAAGGAGTGCCGATTGTCTTTGCCGATCATCCGTAACTTGACCAAGAGTAAATGTCTGCCTGAGGGATCACGGCATCATGGATGGGGCTACATGGAGACCTAGCATAGCAGACCGCCGGCGTCATGCGGCACAACGAGGCAACAGGACGGCAAAAGGAAGGCAACTTGACGGCCTTCGTGTTACGCAGGTCCCCTACTCGCGCTGGCGCGCGAGCCCCGCCACGTGGCGCTTGTCGGGGGCCAACGCTTTGGCGACGCATGGCGCCACACGGCGCTGACCGGTCGGCTACCGGTCCCCCTCACGCGCATACCGGTGGGCGCGTGACGGCGCTTGCCTCACGACCGCGGCTAGCTCGGCGACCAATTTTCCATGCCTCTTGCATGTTCAAAGCAAATCGAAACCAGCCACGACCATCCTAGCCACCCATCGTACCGTACTGTACCGTGGGGATGCGCGGGGACCACCCACGACGCGCGGTGACTTAGATGAAGTCCTCCTTAAGACCTCTAAGTCGCCGCGGTAATTCCCTTAAGTCTTCATAGTGTGACTGCCGCTTTAGGACAAACCTTTCGTTGCCAAAGACCTGAGTTTTACTGTATAACCCAGTGACATAGGCTACTGTACGGTATATACTAGTTTTATTTGTATATTTTTGTTTTCCCCGGAAAACAAGGCAGAGCAAATAACATCAAATTTACTGGTCCATAAGATTATAGTTGTTATATTACCAAACCCATGTTGAGGAGAGAAGGGATAGCATAGGCAAGAGTCTATTGGATCCATGGGACTGGTAGGTTATAGGTGATGTTGTAAATATAGCAGTGATATAGAAAGATATAGATATACTTCAATGCATAGTTGAACATTTGAGAAAGTTTTCCAGTTCTGAGTTACTTATAAGAACAGGTGTGGTATAATAGCTCTATAAAGTGATAGGTGGGGTTCTTGGTTAGCTATGATACCTATGATTGTGATAGCTTGCACTCGGGATAGGTACAGTCTGATACCATATTCTCTAGCCCACTCATAAACATTCGTGGACTCTCTAGCTTTTTCTTTATGCAATTAGAGATTTACTTCCATAAATAGAAACATGCGAAGTTCACGAATATTTATGAGTGGGCTAGAGACTATGGCATCCGAGTGTACAAGTATGGGTTAATTATTAATACCAGGTGTGGTATAATAGCTTATACTCTTGACAGATAAGACTCTGGATAACGGTAATTGAGAACTGCATTTGTTGTGTTATGGGTACTTGCACATACTAAATCAACCTGTCTCTAGGCTACTTTATTCAATTTAAAAAGCCCTATCGGTTTCAAGGAGTATTGAATTGTTTCGAACTTGTTTATTTCTGGAACATAATCTTGTGCGAATAGTTATTTATAGGGTTAAGATTTTATCTATCTATTGTGTTGCCGACGTTACGCCACAGTCAATAATTCGTTCACGATTTCCCTCGTGATTTTCCAGGGTAGTGGAATTGGTAAATGAGAACACATCCTCAGTTACTGATGTTACACTCCCCAATAATATACTTTTAAGAAAATTACTATTCATAAGAATGTAGTTTTACAGAACATAACATAGCAGATTCTGGTAACAATATCAAGTTAAACCTTGAATTAAGCATTGTTGAAACGACTCCGTCATGCAGAACGCGTTAAAGCCTTGTTTATCTAGTGCCCTTTAAAGTATGAGGGGGAAGATAGACACAAGGATGACCAGTTCTGTGACCTGTGACCTTATATCAGAGTGTAGCAGGAGGATGACCACACAGCCTGACCTACTTCCCTCCTTACTTCCTTCCTGCCACCACTACCACCACCATCACCATCAACTCTTCCTCATGATGCTTGTAATCTTTCTCTCTCTTACACTCGCATCTCACTCAGAACACTATACATTCACGCACACACATACTACCCACACTTAGCCCTCTCACTCACACACATGCAAACATATCTCCTCGCCCATTCTCACCACAAATAAAGATCCTAAATACACACACACAGCCAAACAAGCACACATCCACGCCCAATCCATTCACATACACCCCCCCCCCCTCCTCACTCTCAAACTTACATCAAGGAACCTATCACATACACACACATACCACCCACACCCCTACCATCCACAAATATACATCCACACCCCTACCATCCACAAACATACATTCATACCCCTACCATCCACACCCACACATATAATCCACACTAATAACCCCCGCCCTAAACTTTCTTGATCTTGCCCCTGCCAACACACATCCATCTCTCTCTCTCTCTCTCTTTCTTTCACACACACACACACACACGCCATGCAAACACGCACTCTGTTCTGTTCCTGGGCGTAATTCAGTGCCCGGAAAGAGTGTGTGGCAACTGTGCTTGGAAAGGTCAGAGGGAGATGAGGTCAAAGGTCGCCAGGTGTCGGGTCACGAGCGAAGAAGAGGGGGAGGTGGGAGGGACTGGTCATGTAGGTGGGGAGAGGAGGGCGGGGAGGAAATGGGGTAAGGGTGGAGAAGGAGGGTTGGTTGGATAGGAGGGGGAGAGCTACGAGAAACAGTTACTATTTCAAAGACCTTACGGTCCATTCCAAGGATATACTGGAAGTGGAAAAAGTGTGATTGTGTAGTGCACTACACTCATTGCAGAGTGTGCATCAGCGTGTACTGTCTTCTTGGACCACTCTACTAAAGAACTCTTTACAACTTCTGAGGGAAGTTTGTTCCAGGTAGAACAGATCGTACATATACAAAGTTTTCCGCAAATACTAGTGCTGAGAGGGAAAGGAAAGGGGTAGGCTAGTGGAGGGAAGTGGAGTGGGGGAGGAGGGGAAGTATAGTCAGGAATGGAGGAAGGGTGGTCGTGGACGGAAGGGGATGGGTCACGGCTGTCTATTTAGTATCTTGCCTCAGACTGTGAATAATCAGATCATTGTTAATGTCCAACTTCAATTCTATCAACCTCCAGACGATTTTATTAAACTTAAAAATATTCAGCCAGTTTAATTTAAAATGGCCTTTAATTCTCTGAATCCTAGAGATTCTACTTAAGCTGAGTAAATTCGCCAGGAAGTTTTTATTTTTATTTATTCATTTATTTTTCTATATTCCAACTACTCCCTCTCGGGCATAGGCTGAGAGCCTGTACATTCAACCATTCAACACGGTGAAGCCCGTGAGATCTCGTTAGTGAGACATGTGAAGCACTTTTAGCTGTAACCAGCCCTGCCATCTTGCCTTCGCAGGATGCATGGGGCTTAGTTGCCCACTCACAGCTCGAAGCAGCCCCATCTTTGAAGCTGCTTCACTCCAGTGCTTCACTGTCTTACCTCCTAGACTCAGACCCTCACTCTCAGAACGCCACCTATTGAGCAATTAACTCGCTAGGCACTGCCCCCCTATAGCCTATTTTTGAATATGGGAATATTGAAACGGTGCTATTTAATCAGGGAACAATTTTTTTTTTTGGCGTTTCGGTGGACTTTGTGGTAATGCACTGATACTAGGGACAGCACAAATTCCATCCCAATATCTTCCCATTGACATATCGGGATTCGAACCCGGGTCCATTGGATTACCAGTCCAGTGGCAAGACCACTCCACCACACCTCATCTAAACTATAATATAGCTACGCAACTAAACTTTTGGCCTACAATTCATTATATGTTGCTATAATATATATTCTTATGCTAGACAACCTAGCTACTGCGAAAAGCAGCCAGTCTTATGGGAAGAACGAAGCAAACGCATTGCATAGGCCTATTTTGGAAACTGCTACTAATTTCTGAAACAATACCGGTGTGTGGCAACACCTTTCTCACTCTTCGTTTCATAAAATTTTGTTTTCATTATCCTAGTTGTATCGATTATAAATTTACGATACCTTCAACTGAACTGAGCTGAACCACTCAGGGTCTGGATATAACCAAGGTCCATAGATACATCGATGTATCTATGAACCTTGGAAATAACTACAACGAGACAAGTCTGCCGCACTCTGGGATACCAGTAGGTGTGGCATGGACTTTTGTTTTAACTACAATTGTGTGGGTCCCATCTTCCATGTCCTGACCCGAAAATGTCTGACCATGTGACCCGGGCTTTAATCCCTCATGTACTAAATAGAGACGACTGTGGTGAGAGTGGGTGATACGAGGACAGACAAAAATGGGAGTCTGCAGTAGGCCGACTGGTCCACACAAGACATATCCCCTTCACACCCAACCCATCACGTCCATGTGCCTATCTAATTTTGTCTTGAAGCTCTCTATCGTTCTTGATCCTACTATTGCACTCAGTAGCCTATTCCACATATCCACAACTCTGTTACCAAACCAGTGCTTGGGTATAGTTTTTCTGATTTTTTTTTTTTCTAATTTGAAACTATTTGTCCGAGTTCTTTCGCCGTCACTGAGCTTCAGTACATCTTTCATGTCTTCTTTATTAATCCCACTTACCCATTTGAACACCTCTATCATATCCCCTGTAATGCCCCTTTCCCACTGGTGAGACAAGTCACGATTTTCGTCACCAACACCAATAAATCGTCACATTCGTGACTTGTCTCAACACCTCTCATGAAAAATCGTTTGACTCTCAAGGCCTCGCAAGGGCCCTCGCGGGTCGTCGCAAATGTTCGGACCGTTAAAATTTTTGGACGAGGACTCACGCGACATCGGGTGAGAGATCGCGGAGGGTTTCGCACAAAAAAACCTTTGCAACGCTGCATGGATGCTCACCGATGCTCTCAGCTGTTCTGAGAACATCGACGATGCCAAAGTGCACCTTCGGCTAGGTAGGTAAAAACAATTATTAGGCCTATAGTGAACCTGATGAACCCTTTTTTCTATGCACCTCTCGTGGGGGGTTCATCTGTTTTGTTTTCTCTTTCTCTCCTTTTCTCTCTTTCTCTGGTTTGTATCCATTCAGCCCCATTCAGCCAACTGTTTTAAGACGTTTATCCCCATCCAAGTATCGATATCTTCCTGGCAAGCGATAGCGAACCAGCATTATATGGAGAAATCCGGCTTCGCCGGAGAAATTTTTCTATCGAAAAATATACAAATTTAGCTTGCTCTCAAAACAAAAATATACATATGTTGGCTCGCTACCGCTCACAAGGAAAATATTGAAACCTGGATGGGGGTAAACGTCTTAAAACAGTAGGCTGAACGGGCCGAACGGATTATAGGCAAAGAGAGAGGTAGAGAAAGAAAAAAAAAAACGAGGAGGGGGAGAAAGAGAAAACAGCGAGGTGGGCTCAATGTTTACGTTACGGCTTAGCCTAATTGAGCTCACCTCGCTGTTTTCTCTTTCTCTCCCTACTCGTTTTTTTTTCTTTCTCTCCCTCTCTTTGCCTATAATTCGTTCGGCCCCGTTCATCCTACTGTTTTAAGACGTTTACCCCCATCCAGGTTTCAATATTTTCCTGGTGAGCGGTAGCGAGCCAACATATATATATTTGTTTTTGGGTCGTTTTTCTGGTCCCCTTTCTTCCTCATGGTTAACCCCATTAGTTTTCATGACGTTGGGCCCATTAGTTTGGCGATTTTAAGACATTTCACCCCATTTCGTTGTCAATATTAAGACTTTTCGTGTCATTTAGGCATCGAGTTTTTCCTGGCTAGCGCGAGCCTGTACTTTTTGAGGAACCGGCCTTCGGCCAGGATATTTTTCTATCGAAAAATTTACAAATTGATCTAGAAGGAGGGTGTTGGGGGGTGCTTTATATGCTTGATGGAGGTCTAGGGATGAAACTAAATAATCTCGCCGAGGTATTCGCCGAACCATCGCTCAATTTGCCGATGACTTGCATAATGTCGCCGATTACGTCTTACCCATTGGCGATATCGTCGCCGAGTGTAAACTTGTCAACGGTTTTTAACGGGTCAAAATCGTTGACGTCGCAGAAACTCGTTGTGAATTGACAAGACTACGTCCTCGGCGGCGACGAAAATCATATGAAATCGCATCAGTGAGAAAGGGGCATAACGTTACGCCTCTCTAACGAATGCAAGCCAAAACATTTCAACCTTTCTTCATATGGAAGATTTAAAATACTAGGAATATTTTGTTATATTCTTTATTGCACAGTTGCTACTTTAAAAATACCAGTAGCTTCTATCTATTCTGCATTTAATGAGGTAATATAAATGGCAATGTATGCAATGGATGTGAAGATATTACTTGGTATAATAAACTATATATTACGCGTTTCACGCAAACCACCACTAAGCCATACAAGAGGCAGCATTACCAATGTCTGGCAGGTGGGTAACCCAATTCTGCGCCACCCTGTATACTGTAGAACAGAGTAGGTGTGATATCCATGTGACATGAGTGTCATATGTGTTATTTATAACAATATTATTTACGCTTCTAGTGATCTAAGGTGGCATTCATGGGTGTTATTATTACCGTAGATCAGATGAAGTATTGAGGGATAAGCCTTTACAACGACAATGTATGTGGTTATATGTATATATATATATAGTATGTGTTAGTGGTAGTGTTCTCTTCATTTTGATCACTGTTAAGTTTCTGTTGACAAGTTTGAGGTGATTAGCATTATTGCTGGTCTCTTTGTCTTCATGTAGTGTTATATTTGGCAGTATTATTGCACATGCTAGTAATTCGATCGGGTCTTTCAAAGAGGGGATTTAGTTTAGCAGCCCTATTGTCTATCCTAGCAAACACAATATCTCCTGGTTTTAGCGGTTGTTGTCCGTTTAGTTTGTTATTATATTTTATCATATTTTCTTTACTTAGTGTTAATCTGTCTCTAACCTGCTGGTGTATTCTTTTTAAACCCTTCAGCACGATGACGCCATTTTACCTTGTATCCTGGCTGAAATTAAACGATTTTATGTTTTTAATGATAGACTTAATTTATCGAGAGGGTTTATTGAACTCTTACTTACTCCTTTGAGTCCCAGTGGTAGATTATAAGCTAAAGATATTGTGGGGGATAATATGGCCAAAGGTTATCTCTTACCACACCAATCGAAATATAAAATTAATAAACATAAATAAAAATAAAGTCTGAGATCGCCTACCTTATGGTATGAACTATGGTAGCCTATCTCTCAGGATGCCCTAACTAAACATTGTATCAATGGCCATGTATATCAATGACTTAGCTATACTAGGGTCCTGGTGTAGTTTCGAGGATTCCGGCTTCGGTAGACCAGGGTTAAAGGGTCAGGACTCCGGGCCTGGCGCGGAGATTGTGGTGGAGGAGATCACGGGACACGTCTATACGTCTCTACCGCTCAAAAGTTTACTAGCGTCTGAAGTGATCGGAACTTCAATTTCCGACTCTTAAATAAACTATATATTAATTCGTTACCAAGGGTTCATTCCCTCTTCACGAAATCATATAAATAATTATCAGCATTTAAATTATATAATTATAAAGATGTACATCGTTTCACAACGATTTAGTGAACATAATATCAAGATATTAACGACCCTAAAGCAAACGGTGGATCGCGTATGCGGTCGCGGGAATATTTAAACTTATCCTCTTTACAGTTCTTCTAAACTTATTTCTACAAGGTTTTGTAACTAAATTAACTTGATCAAGGTAATCTTATACAGTACTAAATTACCTAACATTAATTAATCTCTACAATATATACAATCACCGGGTTCTGGTAGGAAATTGTTCACTCTAGTGAGGTTACCCTATCGGAAGGTTGTTGCCAACATTCCCCAGATACCGGTGTAGTCAATTTATTTCTCACAGATATCGCCTAATGCTAACCAGAATTCGATGGAAATTATGTCATCGTGTTGAATGGGTTAAAGGTGTTTTTGTGGTGTGTTATACAGTCTTGTGTTTTTTGTTGATTAATCATGCGGGGAAGAACCTTGTCCTCGCCAAAGATTCACCCCTGTAAATGTTAAGCATAATTATAATTAAGAGTACATTCCACGAAGAGATGAATTTGTCCCATATTTTATAGTCTCAGTCGATACAAATATTCTTAAGTTCCTGCAAGATTTTTCGGTTGGTCCTTTCCACTAATCCATTTATCTGTGGTGATTAAGGGACAATTGTGACATAATTGATACCATATTCACTACACAGATTGGCCATGGTTTGGTTTACGAATTCTTGAGTCTGAAATCTGAGTGTAGCCTACCCAAGGGATATGCTTACAATGATTTAGTCAAAAAAAAAAAAAAATACAGTATTATTATACAGCTCTTTAATCCCCAAACACCATATTATACAACACTCTTTTCCTAGACAACCCCCACCATCTTATTATACAACTCCCTATAACCCCAGACAACCCTATCATCTTATAATACAGTATAGTCTAACTCCCTATAACCCCACCATCTTATTATACAACTGTCTATAACCCCAGACAACCCTACCATCTTGTTATGTCGGGCTATATTTATAGCTCGTGAGATAGTCTACTCCTATTGACATAATAACTCAACAGGGTCAAATCTAACACCGTCTTACTCTCACACATAAATATTCAATTAGGTACTACAGTACTCAATAACAACACACATAACAATCATAACACCTGTTTATTTAATTAAATCTAATACCTGAAAATCAGAATGTAGCTTCACCTAGACAATTATGGGAACTATCAGGCAAGGATTACCAGGCATATAAATGGTAGATCATGAATGGGGAGCAATCGCTCTTCAACTGAGGCTATAAACAAGGTGAATAATCTGCAACTCAATAACATACTTATAGAAACAACCTTAATAATAATCGTGATGTGAGTCGAGTGTCTTTCGTGAATAAAACAACTGTGGAAGCACTAGAACACAATCTCAAACAAGAGAGGCTGGAAGAGTTGAGAGTAAATAATAACTCCAGTTTGGAGGCTGAGTCAGACGACTGGTAGTGGCGGGCCGGCTGCATATTTCCGAAGTCGAGACTAGTATATATCATAGGGGAAATTAGGACCAATCAGAGGCCGCAGTGGCAGTGACGTCACCCACAAGGGGAGGAGCCAGTCTGTCTGTCACTCTCTCTCTCTCTCTCTCTGGGTGAGGAGCCTGCCTCCCTCTCTTTGGTTTCTCTCTCTCTCTCTGGTAAATAGAAGAAGTAAGTCACCTAGTATAACAAGTTATTTCAAATATTAACTACATTAAGGATACATTATGATTGTGCTATGTTATGGTTATGAGTAAATAAGAGTAGCCTACCGTATTACGCGTATTGCACAACCATGGAAAGAAATTCCTTGACAATTTTAGAAGGCACAATATTATTTCACTGGCGAACTATATTGATTCCTGTGACACTTAAGCAGTTAACCTGTGCTGATAATTTCAAGAAGGAACTTAAGTCACTCATATATCTAAAGGGTTATATATACAGTATATACATAGCCTATACATTACTTTATTTTAAATGTCATTAACACATTAACATTATCAGATAGTAAAAAATATATTAAGCATCAAATGTTATGAAATAGTTAATGGTTTAAGTGCATAAGGTAGAGCCAAAGGCTAATTAGTAGGCTATATAATTATACGATACGTGTTAGTGAGTTGGGCCTAGGCCTATAGGCTACTTAGGCCTTATAATTAGGGCTGGGTGTGAAGGGGATCTGCCTTGTGTGAGCCAATCGACTTTCTGTAGACTCCCATTTTCTTTTATTCTTATGTATGACATCTATTTCTATATTTTGCTATATATTACTTTTATTGTAGTCGATATGTTATGATGTGACAATGTTAATGAATATTTATAAGTACAGTAGTGGTTAGGGCTACTTGAACACCTCTTAACCCCATTATATCCAGGGCGGTACAATATTGTACCGCCCTCGTTACTTTAAGCCAATATAATATGTCATTTTTAAATAAAGCACAATGTTACAAATAATCCTGATCAAGACACTGGGAACACAACAAATAATGATTTTAAGCATAAAAACAATGAGTTCAATCAGCCTGTTCTCTAATATTAACGATTTTTATCGTGAAAGGCGCTGAACATAAAGAAACCATACGATATGAAGTGAGACATTTGGCATAAAGGTTACACTCACCTGTAAGGTTGGACTGTGATTCCAGATGTACGATGAGATATAATTGTGAATTTTGTTATTCCCTTCATATCAATCTATCACTTTCTCTCCTATCATTGATCTTTACTTATTCCCTTAGTCTATGTCTCGATTCAGCCACCCCCAGCTATGGGGTATGTGCCTGAGTGTATACATACATACATACAGACTCTGTATTGGGAGCACTAGCTCTGGTGTCGGGGGTTCAATCCCACGCACCGGCAGGGGAAGTTCTCTCAAAAGCTTTCCCTGGCCGTGAAGGTCTGGACGGACCGCCTCGGGGGGCCCACAAAGTCTCCTGCCCACGTCCTACTTCTTCGGGAGTATGTAGGCGCTCTCGTTAGCAGCCAGGATCAGTCTATTGATCCCTTAGGATAAGATCTAGGTTAAGTCTGTGTATTTTCAGCCCCATTGGCTGCCGGCTTGAAATAAACCGATTATTATTATTATTATTACATACATCTGTAGGCCTACATACATAATATTATGGAATGAGATCATTACATAATATGCGGAGAGAGAGAGAGAGAGTGAAAAGTGACCATTTATAGTTTATTTACGTTGTGCATGAATGTAAATTTAAATGATAATGATAAATAAAACAGGAACTATTTGAAACAATTTAACTGTCTAAGGAGAACTGGCAACACCCTCCTCCTCAAATCTTGGGACGAAAGATGCCAGAATCGCAAAATTGTCATTGTTTACTCATTGCTTTTCAAGTAAAACCATAATTAATGGGAATAACATATTGTACTCTGGATGCTTATTTAATCTAGACAGAAACTATGTGAATAAATATTGATAACTTGTTATACTAGGTGACTTACTTCTTCTATTTACCAGAGAGAGAGATAAACAAACGAGAGGCAGGCAGGCTCCTCACCCAGAGAGAGAGAGAGAGAGAGAGAGAGAGAGAGAGAGAGAGAGACAGACAGACAGACTGGCTCCTCCCCTTGTGGGTGACGACGTCACTGCCACTGCGGCCTCTGATTGGTCCTAATTTCCCCTATGATATATACTAGTCTCGACTTCGGAAATATGCAGGCCGGCTAGGTAGTCACGGTATTTTTTTTTATTTTTTTCTATATTCCAACTACACCCTCTCGGGCATAGGCTGAGAGCCCTTACAATCCACCGCTGAACACGGTGAAGCCCGTGAGGTCTCGTTCCAGTCTGGGGAGTGAGACATGTGAAGCATCCATTCATGGCTCGAAGCAGCTCCATCTCTGAAGCCGCTGGTTGCTTCGTTCAAGTGCTTCACTGTCTCACCCTCCAGATTCAGACCCTCACTCTCAGAATGCCACCTATTGAGCAGTGAACTCACTAACCAAGTGACCTTCCTAATTAACCTGTGGAGGTCAGTCACCTACTGGACTGAGGTGGCTGAAAGTAATTTCAAAGTTAATGCAACTAGAATGGTAATTTATATAGTATTACTCTGAAATTGGGGGCAAGAGAAGAGTTAATTTATTTCACAAAAGATTAAGTGGGTAGATTAAATTATGTAATTTCTAATGAATATCTTATATTCATATCAACGATCGTATGTAAGAATAACGAAACAAGCTTAGGAATTCGTATTAATATATGTATATATAATCGAGTAAAGCGAGAAGGTTTAACTGACACAAGTCAAAGTGGGGATAATTATTTCTACTTTACACAATATAAGTGAATATGATCAACAATGAATAATAGTATTTACGTATAGAGTTGATCAATAGGAAAAGGTGGGTAATAATCACTGGGGCGCATATGACACAGCAATGCTCATTAATACTTCAAATCAGTATCAATAAAGGAATCTGAACAAGTTAACAGATATAACAAAATAAATCGTAGTTAAACAATAACTAGTGCGCGGGCGACGAAGTCCTGCTCAATAACTATATATTTAGTATCAGTGATCGAAACTGAACAAGTTAACAGAACGATGGGAATAAAATACACAGGCACAATTAGTGTATGTTGGACGTAGGCGACGAAGTCCTACTCAATAATACTTATAATTCAGTATCAGTGATCGAATCTGAACAAGTTAACAGAACGACGGGAATAGAAATACACAGGCACAATTAGTGTATTTTGAGATGTATATAATCGTAATATGAATTTTATGTGGAAGAATTCCTAAACATTAAACTCGAATATCACTACATCAATAATCATCAGAACAGAAATTAACGTTCATAAAATAACTTCACAAATGATGAGTAAGATAAAGTATGGGAATTAATACAGGAATTACTCTATGAACTCGTTGGCAAATCGGGCGTAGGTGCTAGGTAATCAGTGATGACTCAAGAAAGGTAATTACACACGAAATACACGTCGACCTCAACTTGCAAAATACACAACAGAATACATATATTAGGAAAATCTGTGAAGTGTGCAAGGTAAGTTAATTAAACAATTGTATATAACGCATGCGTAGGACGTTCTAGAGAATATAAATTAATTATGAACACTAGGTCTTAAACACAGACCTTAACTAAGTCTTTATATAATGATTCTGAAGGATGAATGCAATACGTAATAAAAGATCTTGGGCACAGATCTCAGAATTAATTAACACAACACTATTCACATATTTTAACCTATACCTCAACAACAATAACACAACGAAAAGACACACAGACTTTAGGGAATGTTTGGAGGGCTGGTGAAGAGAGTGTAGGGCTGGCCAACGTAGATCGTAGGTCATAGGGGCAGGGTGTCCTCGGGCAGCACTTCCGGGGGCAGTGCTTCTGGGGTGTAAGGCGTCCTTGGGCAGCACTTCAGGCTCTAGGCTTCAGGAAGGTGGGGTGTCCCTCCTACAGGATCCCAGGGGGCACTTCAGGATCGCATACTCTCCGGGCAGGGCTGAAGCAGGCTGATACAAACCAACACTTTTACTTGAAGTCTGAGCCTGAAGGTGGAAGACTATTAGTGAGGTGTAGTTTGCATACTCCTCTACTATTTCTTGGAGGTCCTATGCAAGATTATCTTTGACCCTTGGTGTTCTGGTTTCGGAGTCACAAGGCTATGGGGAAAAAGGTTATGTGATCATTGTGAGGTACATACTTATCGTAGGTATACCTAGTGGTAGTTTACATGGATACATATGTGCTAGGTAGCTTATTAATTACTTAAAACCTAGTTACTTAGTCTAATAAGAGAGAAATGGGATGTGGATGGACTTGTCCCCGAGCTACATTCTTAAATAAACATTGATATAGCTCGCTTAATATTTGCTCTTGGTCGAGGTTTATTGGATCTCCCGATCCGCCACAATGTGTCCTCTCGTTTATATCCATTCCTGTCGGTAGAATCCAGCCTGTTGATGTTTTATTTGCATAACCACTTTTCATTCGTGTCCTCCATATCCAGGAGCTGAGTACATGTAGCCCGTGCAGGTATCGGGCTGCGAGGGGGCGTGACCCGAGCAGGTAGCTAATGAGTTTGGGTGACCTCCCATACCTTTGTCTCGTCGTAGAAGACGGTGAAAACAGGGGTCGCTTGGGTATTTGTCCAGGGCTAGAGCATGGGAGAATTGGGGTGTCTCTGCTATTTTCTTGTCTTGATTATGGGGTCTTGGAGTTGCAGACTGGCTATTCTGTAGCTGTTATTTGGGTGGCTCGTCTTCAGACCTGTCATCTCACATCTTTTTATACAACTGTTTGTAACCCCAGACAACCCTACCATCTTATTATATAGACTAACTCACTATAACCCCAGACAACCATACCGTCTAATTGTACAACTGTCAATAACCCCAGACAACCCCTCCATCTTATAATACAACTGTCTATAACCCCAGACAACCCTACCATCTTATTATACAACTATCTATAACCCCAGACAACCCCCACCATCTTATTATAATCCCAGACAACCCTACCATCTTATTATACAACTATCTATAACCCCAGACAACCCTACCATCTTATTATACAACTATCTATAACCCCAGACAACCCTACCATCTTATTATACAACTGTTTATAATCCCAGACAACCCTACCATCTTATTATACAACTATCTATAACCCCAGACAACTCGCACCATCTTATTATACAACTGTCTATAACCCCAGACAACCCCCACCATCATATTATATAACTCTCTATAACCCCAGACAACCCCCACCATCATATTATATAACTCTCTATAGCCCCAGACAACCCTACCATCTTATTATATAACTCTCTATAACCCCAGACAACCCTACCATCTTATTATATAACTCTCTATAACCCCAGACAACCCTACCATCTTATTATATAACTCTCTATTTCCCCAGACAACCCCCTGCACTGTAACTGGAAGCTGGAGTGGCTGTCCGAGTGGCTGAGCTGACACCAAGGACAGGCACTCCTCACTTTAAAGTTGGCTCATTATAAGTGGTTTCATTATTACACTGTTCAATATTTAAAGAGCATAATTCACTGAAAGTTGCTATGCTCTATTAAGTTGAGAATCAGGCATAAAATATATATGATAAAAAAGACTTACTTCACATAAAGTTGTTTAATTTAGTCTTGTTTTTCAGCAACATAGCTACAGCTTTAAGCAAGGAATTACTTGCTTGTTTCAACAACTTTATTCTGGCCACGAAATTGAGACTACAATGTGTTGGTATTGGTGTTTAGGCTCTGGTTAGATCATTGTAGGAGGCAGACTTCTTATAGGTTTATTTCATAAGCTACCATCACCAAACTTTCTTCTCTCAATTTTATTGTTGGTTGTTGGAAGGAACATAATAATTGATATTGGTTCAGGAGTAATTTATCGAGAGGACTTCCCTAAGTGGTTAAGGCCCCATTAATTGCTCTTTCCATTCACATATGCATAGCCTACGTGAGTTGCAGTTGGGATGTGTGTACATGCTTAGATTGATATGCAGGATTCGAAGTTGCATAATAAATCGTAGGCAGTGTCCACCAACCTTTAACTGTCTTCGTGGTGCGATGTATAAGGTGTTGATTTTCGGTGTGAGCATCCTGGGTTCGAGTCCACGGACTGCCACATGTGTTTGTAAATTTCATTAATCGATTTTAGGAGTATTGTTGGTTGTTGGAAGGAACATAATAATTGAAAGAAGTTTACCCAGAGATGATATGTAATAACATAGTAGGGACATTTTTGCTTTCGGCTGGATGCCTTTCTTGTCCTGATCCTGCATGAAAGAACCGTTTCTCAAGGAGATGGTGAGGTTGTGGGTAAGTAGTCACACATTCCATGGCTATATGATCCCTAACAAGATTGCCAAACAGGTACCATGGATACTGGAAACTGATGCAATAACCCATTCATAAGGTCTACATATGTATAAAATGTCATGATTATCAACCACAAATACATTAGAGCTCAGAGCATGTTACATTAATTTATAGTACAGTACAATACTTTTTTGAGCTATTAAAATTAAAATACTGGTAGGCCATTTTACCTTATGTGAGGAGATGCAATAGTTTTCACTAGAGGTCTTTCAAATCTATACCTCTTATCAATAACATTGTTGTACTTTAGATTGCAGCATATAGAACGTTCATTCCTAAATGTTTTAATTGATCTGGAATTAATCTGCATTGCCACTTCAAGGCAGGAAAATGGAGTTACCTAATTTAGAAACTGAGGGAGTGCATTATAATACCATATGTTTGATCACTATGGATAATTCCATGATTACTTACTATAAAATATATCACAAGCATAATTTACTTTTTTAAAATAAAAGACAGTACAGTATGAATATAGAGCTATACATTTTTACAACTACATATAGACTGGATGTCTCCGTCGACGACACCTGCCCGGGATGTAACACAGCACCCCATACCATTGGACACATCCTAGAAGACTGCATTTCACACAATCACTTACGCCAACAACATAATCTACACTCCTTGAGAGCTCTGTTGGAAAGCCTGACCGTGGCCTTGGCCTTCCTTAGGGACTCGGGATAGGGATACACGCTTTAAAACAGTAGGCTGAATGAGGCCGAATGGATACAACCCAGAGAGAGAGGGAGAGAGAAAAAAAACGAGGTGGGCCCCCTTAAGTGGTAAAAGTATAAGGTGATTAAGTGGGTGAACTTTATATGCTGCCTTATCGTCGGGTAATAACAGCTGTTGCCGGGGTGGAGGAGGAGCCCCACCTGTGTCAAAATGGTTGTGTTGGAGTTGCTATTGTTAGTTAAAATAGGATTTCAGAGGCTATCAACCCTACTGGATTATTAAGCCAGCATACTGTAAGTCAAGAATAGTGTCAGGACTGAAGCCCCTTTTCGAGAACTCAAGTCCCTTGTTATTGTTGGTTTCGTCTCGTCATACATACGTCTCTTGCTGTGACCGGAGCTGTGTCGAAAAGGGTTAATGTTCCACGAGCATTGATTTGAGTGTTGATTTCCGGATCCATGTCTCGAATGAATACTAATTTTTCCGAAGGATTCGATCAAGATATATAACTAAACAAGTCAAGATAGATAAGGAAGGGCAGGAGGGGAATAAATCGAGGAAGGTGAAGGCACACAGACATTTCTCGCCATTTCACCAGTTCAGCCGGACCACATGAGCTCCACATCAGAGCTCTTATAGGGCAGGGCCGAAGGATGAGGCAAGAACTGCTACACCGCAACACCAACCAAGTAATAAGAACGAAGAATGAGAGATCAGCTCGAAGGTAGAACACAAATCACAGCGAGATGCAAACTAAAAATGCACTACTGAGGGGAATCGAGTCAGCTGACAAAGCAGGTCAGGAGCCTAATGCCCCTTTCCCACTGGTGAGACAAGTCACGATTTTCGTCGCCAACACCAATAAATTGGCACATTCGTGACATGTCTCAACACCTCTCATGAAAAATCGTTTGACTCTCAAGGCCTCAAGGCATCGCAAGGGCCCTCGCGGGTCGTCACAAATGTTCGGACAGTTCAACATTTTGGACGAGGACTCACGAGGGTTCGTTGCCCTCGCAAGCATCGTCTAGCATCGCCGAGGGATCTGCGAGGGCTTCTGCGATCATCTGCGACATCGGCGAGACATCGCGGAGGGTTTCGCACAAAAAAAACTTTGCAACGCTGCATGCATGCTCACCGATGCTCTCAGATGCTCTGCTCGCCGATGCTCTCAGATGTTCCGAGAACATCGACGATGCCAAAGAGCACCTTCCGGGAGGTGGGTAAAAAAAAATTATTAGGCCTATACACGTAGTGAACACTGTCCACACTTTTTTCTATGCACCTCTCTTGGGGGGTTCACCTGTTTTTTTTTTCTCTTTCTCTCCTTTTCTCTCTTTCTCTGGTTTGTATCCATTCAGCCAACTGTTTTAAGACGTTTTTCCCCATCCAAGTATCGATATCTTCCTGGCAAGCGATAGCGAACCAGCATTATATGGAGAAATCTGGCTTTGCCGGAGACATTTTTCTATCGAAAAATGTACAAATTTAGCTTGTTCTCAACAATTTGTTTTATATACGTTGGCTCGCTACCGCTCACCAGGAAAATATTGAAACCTGGATGGGGGTAACCGTCTTAAAACAGTAGGCTGAACGGGGCCGAACGGACACAAGGCAAAGAGAGAGGGAGAGAAATAGAAACAAAAAACAAAAAAAAAGGAGAGAGGGAGAGAAAAAAAACAAAAAAACAGCGAGATGGGCTCAATGTTTGCGTTAAGGCTTAAAAATTGAGCCCACCTCGCCTTTTTTAGTTTTCTCTTTCTCTCCCTCTCTCTCCTCGTTTTGTGTTTGTTTTCTATTTCTCTCCCTCTCTCTTTGCCTTGTATCCGTTCGGCCCCGTTCAGCCTACTGTTATAAGACGTTTACCCCCATCCAGGTTTAAATATTTTCCTGGTGAGCGGTAGCGAGCCAACATATATATATTTTTGTTTTGAGAGCAAGTTAAATTTGTAAATTTTTCGATAGAAAAATTTCTCCGGCAAAGCCGGATTTCTCCATATAATGCTGGTTCGCTATCGCTTGCCAGGAAGATATCGATACTTGGATGGGGATGAACGTCTTAAAACAGTAGGCTGAACGGGGCCGAACGGATACAAGGCAAAGAGAGAGGGAGAGAAATAGAAAAAAAAAAAACGAGGAGTGAGGGAGAGAAAGATAAAACAAAAACAGCGAGGTGGGCTCAATGTTTGCGTTTCGGCTTAACTGAGCCCACCTCGTCTTTTTTTGTTCTTTCTCTCCCTCTCTCCTCGTTTTTTTTTTTTTTTTTTATCTTTCTCTCCCTCTCTCTTTGCCTTTTATCCGTTCGGCCCCATTCAGCCTACTGTTTTAAGACGTTTACCCCCATCCAGGTTTCCAATATTTTCCTGGTGAGCGGTAGCGAGCCAACATATATATTTTTTTGTTTTGAGAGCAAGCTAAATTTGTACATTATTTGATAGAAAAATGTCAACGGCGAAGCCGGACATTCCCAATCTCCGAATTAAGGGGAGATAGGTCGTTTTTCTGGTCCCCTTTCTTCCTCATGGTTAACCCCATTAGTTTTCATATTTTATGACGTTCGGCCCATTAGTTTGGCGATTTTAAGACATTTCACCCCATTTCGTTGTCAATATTAAGACTTTCGTGTCATTTAGGCGTAGAGTTTTTCCTGGCTAGCGATAGCGAGCCTGTACTTTTTGAGGAACCGTCCTTCGGCCAGGATATTTTTCTATCGAAAAATTTACAAATTGATCTTGAAGGAGGGTGTTGGGGGGTGCTTATATGCTTGATGGAGGTCTAGGGATGAAACTAAATAATCTCGCCGAGGTATTCGCCGAACCATCGCTCAATTTGCCGATAATTCGCATAATATCGCCGATTCGTCTTATTTATCGGCGACATCGTCGCCGAGTGTAAACTTGTCAACGTTTTTTAACGGTCAAAATCGTGAACGTCGCACGAATTCTTGCGAATTTGCCAAAACTACGTCCTCGGCGACGAAAATCGTGACTTGTCTCACCAGTGGGAAAGGGGCATTATGCCCCTTTCCCACATGTGCGACTTCATACGATTTTCATCGCCGACACCCATAAATTGGCACATTCGTGACATATCGCAAAGAAATCGTATACCCTCGCATAATAATCGTATGCCTCGCAAGGCCTCGCATGGGCCCTCGCGGGTCGTCGCAATTGTTCGGACTGTTCAAAATTTTGGACGAGGACTCACGAGGGTTTGTAGCCCTCGCAAGCATCGTCGAACATCGCAGAAAGATCTGTGAGGCCCTCGGAGTCCATCGGCGACATCGGCGAGACATCACGGAGGGTTTCGCACAAAAAAAACTTTGCAACGCTGCACGGATGCTCACAGATACTCTCAGATGATCTGCTCGCCGATGATCTCAGATGTTCCGAGAACATCGACGATGCCAAAGAGCACCTTCGGCGAGGTGGGTAAAACAAAAATGATTAGGCCTATAGTGAACCCGTCAACCATTTTTTCTATGCACCTCTCTTGGGGGGTTCACCTGTTTTTTTTTTCTCTTTCTCTGGTTTGTATCCATTCAGCCCCATTCAGCCAACTGTTTTGACGTTTATCCCCATCCAAGTATCGATATCTTCCTGGCAAGCGATAGCGAACCAGCATTATGTCTAGAAATCCGGCTTGCCGGAGACATTTGTCTATCGAAAAATGTACAAATTTAGCTTGCTCTCAACAATTGTTTTTATATATGTTGGCTCGCTACCGCTCACCAGGAAAATATTGAAACCTGGATGGGGGTAAACGTCTTAAAACAGTAGGCTAAATGGGGCCGAACGGATACAAGGCAAAGAGAGAGGGAGAGAAAGAGAAAAAAAAACGAGGAGAGAGGGAGAGAAAGAGAAAACAAAAAAAGGCGAGGTGGGCTCATTTAAGCCGTAACGCAAACATTGAGCCCACCTCGCTGTTTTTGTTTTTTCTTTCTCTCCCTCTCTCCTCGATTTTTTTTTTCTCTTTCTCTCCCTCTCTCTTTGCCTTGTATCCGTTCGGCCCCGTTCAGCCTACTGTTTTAAGACGTTTATCCCCATCCAAGTATCGATATCTTCCTGGCAAGCGATAGCGAACCAGCATTATATGGAGAAATCCGGCTTCGCCGGAGACATTTTTCTATCGAAAAATGTACAAATTTAGCTTGCTCTAAACAAAAAAAATTATATATGTTGGCTCGCTACCCGCTCACCAGGAATCCATTGAAACCTGAATGGGGGTAAACGTCTTAAAACAGTAGGCTGAACGGGGCCGAACGGATACAAGGCAAAGAGAGAGGGAGAGATAGAGAAAAAAAAAAAAAAAACGAGGAGAGAGGGAGAGAAAGAGAAAAAAAAGGCGAGGTGGGCTCAATGTTTGCGTTACGGCTTATGAGCCCACCTCGCCTTTTTTTGTTTTCTCTTTCTCTCCCTCTCTCCTTTTTTTTTTTTATCTTTTTTTTTTCTCTTTCTCTCCCTCTCTCTTTGCCTTGTATCCGTTCGGCCCCGTTCAGCCTACTGTTTTAAGACGTTTACCTCCATCCAGGTTTCAATATTTTCCTGGTGAGCGGTAGCGAGCCAACATATATATTTTTTGTTTTGAGAGCAAGCTAAATTTGTACATTGTTTGATAGAAAAATGTCTCCGGCGAAGCATTGCCACTCTCCGAATTAAGGTCGTTTTTCTGGTCCCCTTCCTTCCTCATGGTTAACCCCATTAGTTTTCATATTTTATGACGTTCGGCCCATTAGTTTGGCGAGTTTAAGACATTTCACCCCATTTCGTTGTCAATATTAAGACTTTCGTGTCATCGCTTGAATCGCCGAAGACGTCGCAGAACATTCGGCGAGTTTTCTTTCACCATCGTATGATATCACAAGATATTTTTGAAAATGTGACATTCCTCGCAGAGATCATCGGCGAAACATCGCTCACTTCGCCGATAACGTTGCACACGGCGGCGATTGCGTCGCATTCATCGGCGACATCTTCGCCGAGTATAATTTGTTATCTGTTTGTAACGGTCAAAATCGTATACGTCGCACACGAATCCTTGCGAATTGACAAGACTACGTCCTCGGCGACGAAAATCGTATGAAGTCGCACATGTGGGAAAGGGGCATTAGACCGAGTGTGCAAAATATTATCTACCCTCTTCTTGAACTTCTCTACTGAAAAACTATTTACAACTTCGGAGGGAAGTTTGTTCCAGGTAGAACAGATCTTATATGTGAAAAAGTTTCCACAGATACTAGTGCTGAACCTTTTCAATTCTAATTTCCAGCCATGGTTGCGTGTTGTAATCATATTGAGGCTAAATATTTTACTAAAATCCACATTGTCAAACCAATTAAGTATTTACAAAACTTCAATGAGCTGACCTTGTAGTCTGCGTGTCTCCAACGGGAAGAGATCAAGAGCTCTCAACCGGTCCTCATAGCTCATTCTTCTAAGCGATGGCATAAGCTTTGAAGCTCTAGCTTGTACTCTTTCCAGTCGCTCTATATCTTTCCTGAGTGCTGGAGACCAGAATTGAACAGCATACTCCAGGAGAGGTCGTATCAGAGCGTTGTAAAGTGTGAGGACTATTTCTTGATTTCTTTCCTTAAATTGCCTCTTAATATAGCCCAATAATTTCTGAACTTTCTTCTCTACTTCAATGCACTGCTTGGAAAACTTAAGGTCACTGCTAATTAGAACACCCAAATCCTTTTCCAAGTCAGTCACTTCCAGAGACATTCCCAGTGTATAGCCTGAATTTGGGTTTGCTTGGCCGATATTCATCACCTTGCACTTTTCCAAGCTTAGAGGCATCTGCCATGTGTCTGACTATTCACCCAGTCTGTTGAGGTCCATCCTGGGCTGTTCAACCCCTTTGGAGTATTTCACATTCATTCCAAGCTTTATGTCGTCTGCAAACTTGGAGATCACACTCAAAAGACCAATAGCTATGTCATTGACATATATGATAAACAGTAGTGGGCCACGGACAGATCCCTGTGGAACTCCAAAAGTGACTTTAGTCAACTCAAAAGAAACACCATTGATTACCACTCGTTGTTGTCTACCTGTTAGCCAACTTTCTATCCAATTTGTGACCTCTGTATTGATATCTAGCGCACTCACTTTTGACATTAGCCTGCGATGAGGCACTTTGTCAAAAGCTTTTTTTTAAATCTAAGTAAAGGATGTCTTTGGCTCTACTTTTGTCAAACTCACTCAGCATTTCATGTTCAAATTCCAGCAAATTGGTAAGACATGATCGGTGTCGCCTGAATCCATGTTGGGAATCTGTAATTAAATTGTAGATTTCTAGGTAGTCAACTATCTTGTCTACTAGTATCCCTTCTTAGAGTTTTACTATGATAGAAGTCAAGCTAATTGGCCGATAATTCTTGGGACACTCTTGATCCCCTTTCTTAAAGATTGGGGTCACATTGGGCATTTTCCAGTCTTCAAGGACTTCTCCATTTTCTAGTGATTTATTGATGATGTCAGCTAAGAAAGGTGTGATTTCATCTGGCACTTCACATACAATTCGAGGATGAAAGCCATCTGGGCCGGTTGACTTGAACCTATTTAACTTATCTATTCTTTTTGCTACATTCTCTGGGAAACATCTGGTTCTGCTAAAGAACTTCACCCTCATGCACTAATCCTGGACTTGGCATGTCACTGCTATTTTCCCTTGTGAATACTGAAGCAAAAGCAAAATAGTCGTTTCGGGATTCAGCTATATGAGAGAGAGAGAGAGAGAGAGAGAGAGAGAGAGAGAGAGAGAGAGAGAGAGAGAGAGAGAGAGAGAGAGAGAGATGATAGTCAGGGGGTGAAGTTACTTAAACATAAATTTCCAGTTCAATGACAGCATGGAACTATCCCACATGCTCCAAGGCAACTCTTCCTAACTAAATATAAACGCCTAATGATAGCCAAAATGAAAGGGGAGGAACGCACCCTTGAATACTGAAGAGGTTAAATATTGGGACAAACTATATGGCATTTTAAAAGTCAGTGGGTATTTCTAAATTTTGGAAAGATCAAACAAAATAATCCATTAAAAACAATATGATTGAAAGATATTTCAAAATGAATGCCGAGGAACCAAGAATATAATTTCATTGTTTCCCTTCGAACACTACGAATTCATCAACTTAGTAAGCTAATATTATTCGTAACAAAACACGTAATTACAAATAACATACATATATGAGAAAATAGCCTATAATTATGTTAACATTTGTGAACATATTACAAATTTGACAATTTCATCAGTTCCTAAGGAAATTTATATATGTTAAATAATAACTATTTTGTATTTTCAGTGTACTCTGTACTATTCATAATTATTACAAAATTTGAATAAATATCCCCAATACTATTCTAAAAAGTAAATGGGTTGCAATGTAAATAGAACAATAAATAAATAAAATAAAACATTCTAGAATTACAGACGTATCGTGCATTAATCTACCAATGTAAAAAATTATCGTACCCATCTGACCTGTGGACATGACAAGATATACAACTACAGAGGTAATATCACGTATCCACCGCAAGGTTAGTGACTCGCTCTTGCTCTATCTCTCTAATACGAACAAAATGAGTTACGATACAAACTGTACATATGTGATCGAAAGCAATGTACACATGGATGATGCGCATACTTAAATTAAGCACATGTATATAAATGCTCATAAAGGCTGAATGTTTATGAGTGCAACTTATGTGAGGGAAGGCTGGGGTTCGACTCCCCACGGGTGTTCTAAAGGTTAATTTCCCAGAGGGTATGGAGTTATGCACTTCTCACTGAAATGGCGGATATTAGAGGTGTGGTAGACAAATGTTGCATGTAAAATGTATAGTGTATGGTAGCACCTAATCAGCATGTATGAGCTGATAACGTTGGTTACAGACTACATTCACATCCATAGCCATTCAAACAGTACGATAATATTCCACATGCATCTCACACACTGTACACAACAATGAGAGGTTGGGCTAACAACTCTCCCCCGAAAACAAGCTAGAGATCGAACCAATGTAACTCGGAATGTGGGGGCGTTTCATTCGTGTCCGACAATAGATATATAAATAGATTGTCTCCTAACTACCCCCCCCCCTCTCTCTCTCTCTCTCTCTCTCTCCTCTGTTAAAGAAGATCTTAATCCTATCCCTGTTTTCAAACTATAATCTCTATCCAATTGAAAAACAAGCCACAAGAAAACCTTGGATTAATGTATCGAACACCAGCTTTTAGGTGTTATATTTCAGTAGTTTTTATAGGTTCTCTATAATTTATACCTTTTATCTCAACTTAAATTTGTCTAAACATAGTTTAATGAGTGGAAATCGTCGAATGTGGACACAGCTTTATGATCAAATTGCAGATAGAAGTAATAACCACGAAAGAGCGCTGTTTGGGAACATTAACTTACCGGTACCAAAATGGGGTGAACCACAGACATCTGACAAGAGGTTCAGATGTGTACACTAATTTGATAAAAAAGTTCCCTATACCAATTTTTTTTTTTTAATTTGCAAAGGTAGGCAGTAATGTCTGATTACATTTTTGCTACAAAGGATTAATTAGTAAATCAAGTAATAGTAGAATAATTCAGTACAAGAGATCATCGAATGATTTTCAACATTTAATTTACTAGCAATAAAACTAATGTGTGCCACGAAAAAGTACTTCAAGCGAGCAAATTTTCACAAACTCAAGAAATATTCTGACAAATCAGATTTGCGCTTAATAAACCACAATAGATATAAATGTAACATGGAAATCATTCACAGATTTACATAATGAGATCATAGTAAGCTGCATATCTACTAAAAACAGG